>PVIR01015439.1:0-38321 GCA_004026965.1 Petromus typicus
CCTTGTACGTCTGTGTCTAACAGACGGAGGTTCTGTTCTTACACAGATGAGGAAGAAATGAGATGCTTACAGGATTGATGGGTCAGAGCAGGATGATAGGCAAGAATCTGATAACCCTAGGGAAAAATTGTAAGAGGAGATACAGGAGCAGAAAAAGGCAATCATCCCTCAGTAGATACTGACCTGGAGGGCAGAACAGACCTGATATGTTCTGTGACAGGAATGTGATCAGGAGATAGTTCAGAGGGGAGAGGAGGTCTTCTCTCTAACCTCTATAAAACATGGAATCTTAGGTGCTCATTTCTCCTGATAGCAGATTCTCATGGCATATCTAGCATGGAATTTGCCATGACTTATTTGTTTAAGACAAAGACAAGGGAAGATTTAATTAGATCTTTTAATTAAAGGTAAATTCTATAGAACAGGGAATGAAAAATAGACAGTCTCCTTCAGAATCTCTCACTATAGCATACAGAACAATATATGAAAAAATACAAATGTTATTCATTTGCATTGTGATCTAAAAATACATTTTGTGGAGGATAGAGACAGTCTTCATTGGGTTAAAAGGAAAACTTTAGGTAAGTTAAATTTGACAGAGCACATTTGAGCAGAGAGTGATTCATTTATAAGCCAGCACTCAGGACTAGGAGAGGTTCAGAGAGCTCCCCCCAGCAGTGTGAGCTATGAGCTTTATAGACAGACACAAAAGCAAAGTAGATAAATCACCCTGACTGTCATAAGGCGCTGAGGCACCATGTTATGAATTATTTGCCCTGTTTGGATATAATCTGATCAATTGGCTGTCCATGATTGGCTGAAGCTCATTTGTTGATGATTGGCTGAAAGTGGCTATTTGTTACAAAAAAAAAAAAAAATTCCTACTTGTTTCAACAAATTAGGTTGATGTTTATTACTTAGGAACTCAAGGTACAGAGACAGCTTCTGGCTAATGGCCTCCTGCTTATTTAACTCAGTACTGGAGATTTATTATTCAAAAGGTAATTATTAAGTATTTACAAAGATATTATTACTCAGCAGTCATTGACAGAAGTTGGTTTTCCTGTCAAATTGACTTTCAGTAAACTCCAACTTTAATATGTGCACAAAATCCTTTTGGGAGCTTATTAAAATGTCAGCTCTGACTCAGAAGATTTTGGGTTGGGACTTGAAGTTTTGAACATGCTACCAAGTAAAATTGTGCTGCTGGTCAGCAGATCCCAAAATTAGAAGCCAGATGTGAGATAACATTTGATGCATTCTTAGAGTGGAAAACAAGATCACTAAACTTCACCTCTTTTGTTGGGAAAAATTTCTGTTGGGAAAATTTCATCCACATTTTAGAGTATTCATCCATTCACCTATGGACTTATTTTAATCAAACTACCTAGTTGTGAATATTATTTGGCCTTTATGTAATGGCCATTATGTTGGTCAATATACATATACAGTGAATTTAGAAAAAGCAAAAACTCCTGGAATATTAACAGCATATTTATACACAACCAAGTGAAAGAAGAAATAAAACAATAAAAAAATATATAAGTGTAAAACAAACAGAATCACAGCAGACTTCTCAGTATAAACCTTTAAGGCCAAAAGATATTGGAGCAAAGTATTTTAAGTATTATCTCCCTTCAGGATAGAGAGAGACATATGGTATTCTCATGAAAAAGCCCAATTTAGATTTGTCAGTGCTAAACCAGCTTTAGAAAAAATACTTGAGAATATTCTAGTAAAAATACCCAAGATTTATGAATGCTAAACCAGCCCTGGATATACCTCAAAACAGAGCAAACTAATGAGGTCAGTAGATAAACAACAACAACAAAACAACAGTAAAAGTAAGACAAATGATATATGAAGTGATTAAGAAGATAATGGTAGTGAATAACCAACACATCACAGTAATATCTACTAATGTCAATGGATTCACCTCTCTAATCACAAGACACATAGTGGCAGATTGGATTAAAAAAAAAAAACCCAGAATCTAGATTGGTTGCAATAAAAAACCCATCTTATCCAAAAAGATGCTTGCACACTTAACATTAAAGGATGGAAAAAACAACATATCATGTGCTAGGATCCCCCAAAACAAGAAGAAATGACAATTCTAATATCAGATATGGTAAATTTCAAGTTAAAACAGATTAGATGAGAGAAAGAAGGTCACTACATACTGGTTTAAGGAATAATCCAACAAGAAGAAATAACATTGATTAACAAATATGCACTGAATACTGGAGCACCTGCTTTCATAAAACAAATACTGCTAAAATTAAAAGATCAAATCAACAATAACATGATTATAGTAGGAAATTTTAAAACCTTACTTTCTCATGGAGGCAAATCAACTAAACAAAAAGCTAATGAAGAAATTTCAGAGCTGACCACTGAACATAAGGACTTATGTAGAGTATTCCACCCATCTACAACAGAGTATACCTACTTTTCAGCAGGACATGGTCATTTTTCCACAATAGATCTCATACTATTCCACAAAACCTGCTTAAGAACATATGAAAGTATTGAAATTACCCCCTATATACTGTCTGACCATTGTTATGTGAAAACAGAAACCAGTGATGGAAAAAAAAATAGCAAAAGCAAAAATTCCCAGAAAATTAGCAGCATATTTATAAGCAACCAACAAGTCAAAGAAGAAAATCAAATGAGAAAAGTTTTTTAAAAAATGGTAGGTATTGTCAATGATTATGCAACTCAACATCTTTGGAAAACTTTGAAAGCAGTTCTGAAAGGAAAATTAACTGTATTTAAAGCACGCATTAGGAAAGCAGAGAAATTCTCCCCCAAAATACCTAATGATAAATCTTAAAATAGCTGAGAAACAACAATAAACTAGCCCCAAACTAAAAGTCAGGTCAGAAATATAAAGACAAAAGCAGAAGTAGATGAGATTAAAATAAAAAAAAAACCTATAAAATAAATCAAGGAAGCAGATCTGGCTCTTCCAAAGAATAAACTAGATAAACCCTTCAAGAGTCAGACAGAAAAGATGCACATCAATGAATTTAGAAATGACAGAGCTGAATTCACACCAGCCACTGTTGAAATTCAAAAGAGAGTAAATGTTTTGAAAAATTTTATTCTGACAAATTAGCACATTTTGAAAAGTGGATAGATACCTAGACATATATAAATTACCAAAACTAATCTAAGAAGACAAATATACTTAACAGTCCAATCACAGAAATGAAATAAGGAACCTACCAATGAAAAAAAGCCAAGAACCTGATAGATTCATGATTTAATTCTACAAACTTTTAAGGATGTTGTATCACTAGTATTCTTCAAGCTGTTCAAAGAAATGAAAAGGCATGCAATGTTCCCAGACTCATTCATGTAGGCCATCATCACCCTGATCCCAAAACCAGACAAATACCCAATTAAAACAGAACTATAGGCCAATCTCTTTAATAAAAATAGCTGCAAAAATCCTCAATAAAATATTAGCATATAGAATATATCAAATTATAAAAACACTGATACATCATAATCAACTAGTTTTCATTCAAGTGATATAAGGATCGTTCAACCTATGTAAATCTGTAAATGTAATACATAAACCAGAACAAAGTAAAAAGCCACATGATCATATCAATAGATGCAGAAAAGCCTATGACAAATTCCAACATCATTCATGATAAAAATCCTGAAGAAAGCAGATATAGAAGAACAATACTTGAATATGATAAAAGTTATCTGTGACAAGCCAGTAGCCAGCATCATACTAAATGAGGAAATAGTAAAAGCTTTCCCTCTAAAATCAGGAGCAAGACAAAGATGTCCACTATCACCTCTGTCACTCAATATAGTACCTGAAATATTAGTCTGAGCAATTAGGCAAGTAAGAGATATAAAAAGAAATACATATAGGGAAAGAATACACTCAAATTATCATTATTTGCAGATAACATGATATTTTATATGGAAGACCCAAAGAATTACATCAAAAACCCTTAAAATTTTAAAAATTGAATTTACTGATATACATTATGATGAGATCCATCATTGATAATTTGTACCTGTACATGATACATTGTGATTCTGATTTTTTTCATTCCTTTGCTCTCCCTTAGTCTCTCTCACTGCCATATACATAGGCTTCCATTTCTTCCTTTTTACCTTCAAATTTTTTCTTTCTCTTCTTTGTTTTCTATTTGCCCTCCATCCCCCACTTTCCCTTCCTCTTTGAAAATATAATACTTGTTATACATTTGGAGCCTCCCAAATGCTTATCAGCTAGAGACTGGATAAAGAAGATGTGGGGTTTTTCTTATAAAATGGAGTATTACTCAGCCATAAAGAGTGATAAATTAGAGACATTTAAAGTAAAATGGATGCACATTGAGGTCATCCTCACAAGTGAAGTAAAAATAGGATACATATGTATAAAAATTCTTAGAATTAATGAACAATTTCAACAAAGTAGCAAGATAAAAGGTCACCACACCAAAATCATTAGCATTTGTGTATACCAAGAAAGAACAAGGTGAGGAGGAAATTACAAAAACATATCTTTTACGGTCACTTTAAGAAAAATAAAATGCAAATTAACCTAACCAAGTAAGTGAAAGACCAGTACAAAGAAAAATATCATGTTCTAAAGAAGGAGATTGATGAGGACATTAGAAAATAGAAAGATGTCCCTTATTCCTTGGTAAGCAGAACAAATATTGTCAGAAGGGCTATAATTCAAAAATTGTTATACAGATTCAATGCAGTGCCATTTAGAACATCAACAGCATGCTTGTCAGATCTAGAGAAAACAATCCTAAAATTCATATGGAATCAAGAGAGCTGAAACAACACAAGTAATTTGGGGTAATAAGAGCTAAGTGGGTGGCATAACAATATCAGACTTAAAGGTATACTACAAAATAACGGTGATAAAAACATCATGGTTTTGGAACAGAAATACACACATAGACCAATGGAACAAACCTGAGTATATAGAAACTTTCCCAGCCATGTTCGACCATGAGATTTTTGAGAAAGAGTCCAAAAATATATTTTAAGAGGGTGAGAGATAGCCTATTCAACAAGTAGTGCTGGAAAAACTGGTTATCTCTTTGTAGAAGAAATAAACTGTACTCATCTTTCACCATGTGTCAAATTAAAATCAAAATGGATCAAAGATCTAAGCATTAAAACTAAAATAGTATATCTTCTGGAGGACAAAATAGATAAAGCACTTGAACAAATAGGAGGGGGAAGGATTTTCTAAGCATATTTTCAGTTGTACAGGAAACAGTCAAGAAGTGATATTGTATCAGAATAAAAAGTTTCTACAGAGTAAAAGAGTCAATCAGTAAAGTGGCAACCTATATAAAGGAGAAAACATTTGTGAGTTACTCATCAGACAGATCAGTAATGTCGAGAATATATGAAGAACTCAAAAATATTAAAATTCTTAAAATTAAAAACCTAGTCAAGAAGTGGGCTCGAGAAATGAACATACATTTCAGAGGGGAAATATAAATGGCCAACAAATATATGAAAAAATTTTCAGTATTGCCATTAGAAAAATATAAATTAAAACAAAACTAAGATTCCCTCTTACGCAGGAAAGAACATCAATCATTAGTAAAGTGAATGATAACAAGTTCTGGCTTGATTGTGGTGAAAGAGAAACTCTCCTACAGTGTTGCTGGGAATACAAACTGTTACCACTATTATGGAAGTCAGTATGGGAATTTTTCAAAGGACTGAAATTAGAAATTCCATATGACCTAGATATCCCTCTGCTAAATATCTTCCCCATGGATTTTAATCATCATTCTATAGTAATGTTTGTATAGCAATGTTTGAAGCAGCACAGTTTGTAATGACCAAGTCCTGGAGGAAGCCGGTGCACTCATCATCAGATGACTGTCTCAGCCACTTTTCTTTTATAGCTGAGACAGAATACCCAATGCAAAAAATTAAAGTGGAAAGGGTTTACGTGGCACATTTTTTAGAGGTTTCAGTTCATAATCAGTTGCCTCCAAGTCAGGGTGGCCCATGGCTGAAGGGCATTGGAGAGGAGAAATAATTCATGATGCCCACATGGTAGCAAAAACAACAAGGGACCTTAACAGTATATTTCTTCCTCTTTTAAACCATCTAGACTATCATGGTTAGGGTGGTACCAAACGAGTTGTTCACATTGTTTAGTAACACATGCCCTAACCCTAGCATCACACACTCTGGATTTAGCCCCACTTAGGTTTGCATGAGAATTTGGGGGAACATCTGGGCATAAGCCGTGACAACTGGAAAAACAAAATGTGGTATTTGTATATATTGGAGTATATAATGGAAAACTGTTAAAATTGTAGGTTAGTGAATAATAACAAATTTTAGGGATTTTTAGGAAAAAGTGCACTTGAAAAATGTAATGTTGAAGGTTCAAATGAGGTATCTCTCATCTGAGTAAGGCGAAGTGCAAACAAAGAAAAGGAAAAAAGATAGAAAGGAACATGGGGACAGATTCTGCATGACAGGGAAATGCTCTAAGAGTGCAAGGACAGGAATAAGGGTGAAGGGAAGGGAAAAATGGGAGAAGTACAGATATGCCATGTGTAGGAACTTAATAACCCAATCAGTGTGTAAATTTCATACACCATAACCTGTGCAAAGACAGATAGCATCAACATAAGAAAAAGGCTGTTGGGGAATGGGAGGAGGGCCAGAGATGGGAGGAGATTTTTTTAGGTTTTTTGAGACAGGGTCTCGCTTTGTGGTTCAGGCTGGCCCTGAGCTCAGCCTCAAACTCACATCACAGTCCTCCTGCCTCTGCCTCCCGAGTGCTGGGATGACAGGCGTGAGCCACCACGCCCGGCACTGTGGTATGTGGTATTGGTTGCTGCTGGGCGCGGGTCTCCACACCCAGTATTGTTATGTGGTTACCGGGGAATCGAACCCGGGTCCTTGCGCTTGTAAGACAGGCGCCGGAACCACTGAGCTAACTACCTGGCCCGAGGGGAGGAGATTTTTAAAAAGCTATAATATGTACATGTAACCACTTTCCAAGATCGTTGTAAAGTGTTTTAGCATAGTTCTGGCTGTGGATCACAGATTTCCCGAAAAGGGAAAACCACACTGAGTGTGGGTAGCCATAACCAGTAGCCTCTGTAGCCTGAATGGAATAAAAAAGTGAAAGAAGAAGGAAGGCTTCTGCCTCATGCTCGCCTTGCCATGGACTGTTTCTCCTCTGCCAAAACACACTACCATGGAGCCAGATAACAGGATTAAAACCTCTACAAACTAGGAGCCAAAATAAACCTTTCTTTCTTTAACTTGTGGTATTGGGTGTTTTGTACCAGTAATGAAAAAGTAACTATGACAAAAGGTAGCAATCACCTGAGTTCAAGAACAATCTATAAAATGCGGGAAATGTTTCTTCACTATTCCTCACACAGAGCACTAACATCTACAATACATACAGAACTCAAAAAATTAGACAGTTCCCAAATGTAAGATTTAATGAAAAAATAGGCATCCAAAATGAATAATTTTTCAGAAGAAAAAGTGCAGATGGCCAATAAATGAATGAAAAAATACTCAACACCACTTGTCATTAGAGAAATGAAAATTAAAACAAAACTCTGATACTATGTTACTACAGATAACATTCAGAATCAAATAATAACAAATGCTGGGAAGTCTGCTGGTTAAAAGGAGCTCTTTTACATTGTTATAGAAATGCAAACTGGTACAACACTATGAAGATCAGGATGGAGATTCCTTAAAAAACCAAAAATAGACATTCCATTTGACCCAGATATTTCCTTTCAAAGAATTTTCCCAAAGAGTTAAAGACAACATATTACTCTGATATATGAATACTCAAATTTATAGTGGCATAGTTTATAGTAGTTAAATCTTGGAAACAGCCTGTATGATAATCAATAGAGAAATTGATAAAAAGATGTAGTATTTATACACAATAGTGTGCCACTATGTCACAAAAAAGATATACTTGACACACTTGTAGGTAAATGGTTACATTTTGAAGAGCATAATCTTTCAGACAATAATCAATACAGAAGTATCCTGAGAGTATCACATGATTTCTCTTATATTAGAAACCCAAAATATAAATAAAGAAGAAAATAAAGGATAGCTCATTGGAAATAGGGAGATCTTTTCCAAGTTGCAAAGATAACAATAGTGGAAGAGTAGGGAAGAGAGGGAAAATGTTTTTAAAAAGCAGAATTAAAGAAAAAGTGGAAACAGAGCTTTTTCCAATGTGAAGGGATTGAATAACTGGAGCAAGCAAGGGAGGATGGGAGCAGAAGGGGACAAAAAATTAAAATGTGTTATGTACAGTTAAAAACTCCCCGTGATAAATGTAATTATTATATACTTCAAACATATACTGTAAAATACATAATAAAAAGAAGGAAAAACTATACAACACAAAATGAAAACATAATAATCTGTCTTCATCCACCTTATTCACTGTATCTGACATTGAGTGACTTCTGGGTCTAACCAAAGTCAAAACAGTATGGAAGATATATCTTTTGAATAGATTTTGTACATGCGACAGTGAAGACAGTATAACCAGAGAGAAGCATGAGGACTTCCAGAACTGCTTCAGAAAGAGGCAAGAATGATAAGATAAATGTATTGGAAGAAGGGAGTGTATTTTGAGAGGTATTAATGGAAATGTATCTTTTACTCTAATGAATTTTTTAAAGTTTGAACATTTACTATAGTTTTTGATCAGATATGTTTCACATCTGTGGATTCAGTTGACCTTAGATTTAAAAAAATACTCAGAAAATTAGGTTTGTACTGAACATATACAAACATTTTCTTCTCATTAGTTCTTCAATAATGCAGTCAACTGTGATTCATGTATTATTTACATTATATTAGGTATTATAATTTAGAGAGGCTTTCAAGAATACAAGATGGTACAGTTTATGGGCAAACACTACCTGATTTTATATAAGACTTGAGCATCACAGATTTCATATTCTTGAGAGGTCTTGAAATGACTCCTCCCAGATACTGAGGTATGTCTATACCTGTTTTGTTAAATTTAGCAGCATATCACATGCTACATAATATGCATAGCATGGCAGTTCAAAATCACTTTGGTATTTTTTATTAGGGCACACAGGCTAGATGGATGTAAATGACATTTTAATGAAGGCCAACCAATATCTTTATCCTTATATCTTCAAAAATTCCATTTTATTAAGCACAAGATTAAATAAGGAAGAGAAGCAGAAGTAATTTTCTATAGTAAAAGGAGTTTCTGGGTTTACTTATTATCTAGGTAGTGGTAATATTTTCTAAAATAATTTTGTTAGAGTGATTATGTAACTTTCAGCTGACTACATTGTCTAAGGAAGAACAAAAAAATTTTGGCTGTTTTCTTCACCTCCCACTTGCTCTGCAAGTATCTTTTAATGCCACGGCAGCCTGACCAGAGCAGACCTGTTGGGGATGTTTCTTACAGTCTGAAAGTCTGAGTACTCAGTTGGCCGAATTACTGTCCTTCCAAAAGCTGTCAAAATATGTTTTGTGTGAATAGTTGATGCCTAAACTTGCCTTTTGACACTAAAGAGGCTAGGCTATCCCAGTTGCTTGAATTGCAGCTCAGATTTTTACTTCATTGTAAAGACAGTAAACATTTAGCTTTGACCTGAGTTAAAATGGTGAGGAAACACTTTATAATACATATATTTTCTCCAGAGCATTTTGAGACAGTCATTTGGTATGGTGTACATATAGGCTAAATGGACTGTACATTTTCTCTGAAAGTGAATACAGAGAATGTTTGAAAATAAAGTTAAGTATTTCAAGATGAAGCAATAGAAAGGTTAAAGTAAATAGACTGATTTTCTAAAAATCTCTTAGAAAAATTGTTTTTTCTGCTTGTGTTTTAAACTTCAATTTCTTCCTTTAGAGTTGTTGGAATTAGCTATGAGATAAAACTATATTTAATGAGTGCTTATTTCATGATATATTTTATCTAGCCTTGGGTAATTGAGAAATACTTAAACCATAAGCTATTATACACTTGACATTCAAATAAATTAAAATATGTTTTTGTGATTGTAAAGACTATATTTCCTCAAGTGTTCCAAGGTCTATAAAGGATATAGTCCTTGTTTTAATTATTTGAAAAACTGGAAACATAGTAATTCTGTTTACCCAGTTTATCCCGAAAAGGAAAATTAAAATTACACTATCTGGAAAGATATATCATGATAACACTTTATATATTTACTCATTGAAATAAGGTATACTGTGCAGCAGCTGTGCTAAATGTGCCTCAGGTTACGTCCCCATGCTCAGATCTCCATGATGCGGACAGTCTCTGGCAAGAGTGGTGAGAGCATGCAGCGGGCGGTGAGTGTAGGAGGGGCCTCAGGAGGGTGTGGTGCTGAGACTCTGTGCTGGGGGATTGTGTAGTGGGGGGCCAGGGAAGGCTCCACAAGCAAGGATACATGTCTCAGGAATAATAGGAATTGTATGTGAGAGGGAAAGAATATCTGAGGTAATGTGATGGTCTTCACACTGATTCCCTAAATGTAGCTAAGCCATCTTAGCTTATATTCTAATCGCTTCATTTGATAAATTTGATAGTTATTATGAGGAATTTATTGAGAAAATTAAAAATCTACAGATGAATTCTTCCATGGTACCAAGATGGACATATGGGTATTATTTAATAGGAAGAAAATCTTCAGAGGGAAGAGAGAAAGGGAGGAGGGGAAAGTAAAGTAGGGAAAGAAAAACTTTGATGGTAAAACAAAAAGTGGAACAAAACTTATGTATATAGGGGAGGTGGGGCTGTATGGAGGACCAGGGAATGGGAAAAATTAAGAATCAGGATATATAATGTACAAGTACAAATTCTCAATGTTGAATATGATCACAGTGTATATATAAAATATACAGTAAACTCAAAGAAGAAAAAAATGTTGGATATAGTGGGTGTGATTATAGAGGAGATCAACAGACAGAAGAAGGGAAAGGAGGGAGGTTAAGAGGGAAGAAGAAAGGACAGGCAAAGAAGTAAAGTGCTGTGAAGCCAGCTCATGAGAGCAACATCTGAATCTTTTAGACAATGTTATGAAAAGAAGAAGCAGAAAGTTTGTAGAACTCTAAGTGCTTCAGCCATGGTCTGCTCTTGCCACTGGGGCCAAAATTAAACCCCTTATAGTAGAGTAGAAACAAAATCCTGGATAATGTAAAGCATTATTACAGCACAGAGATGAAAATTTGTAGAAATGTTCTACATACATTTCTTAAAGTGGACTCTTGTAAGAAATATTTAAGTCTGAGTCTAAGAAAATACCATTATAGATTTTGCCAAAAGGAGGTTATTTCATGATACTTTCTTCTTTCAGTAAGAAGAATCTGGTTGTAGGTGTTAAGAAAGGTGAACGTCTGCCTGCCAGAGGCATTCTGGCAATTTGGAGTAGGGAGAAATCTGTGAGTGAGGCAATGAGAGATAAAAAAGGGGTCATGAAAATATATAGAGGAGTCAGGAACCAATTGAAGGAAGACAAGTACTGAGTAAGAAGAAACCATTAAGTGCTGAGATGGGGACAAAGACAGGAAGGAAAAGAAAAATGAGGAATGGTTAAACTGGATTCCCAAATTTATTGGCTTAAGAGCACCCAAGGAATTGGAGAAGCATATTTTTGAGGTATCTGGGTTGGTCATTGAGGAAATGTGGCTTTGGGTACTGTGTTTAGTTCCTAGCCTCTCCAACTCTTTGGCTTTTGCTCTCCACTCTGTTTCCCAGATGCCTTTCCAACATGATGTTACTTCCTGGGACCCAGTGTGCTATGAACTGAATCCTCTCGAACTATGAGTTAAATAATCAGATCCTTCAAAGTTGTGAATGTCAGGCATATGCTACAGGAAAGAAAAACTAATTAACATGTATTAACAAATTTCAAGTCTGATGTGCTGTAGATCCAGTATTTCTTTAGGATATCTCCAATTTGATATACTATATTACAAACTATAAGTCCTTTGAATGGATGCTTTTTGCTGTTAAGGAAATAAAAAATTTTGATTTCATTTCTGAATAAACAATTGTTGAACAAAAGGCACACTTCAATAAATAGCACAGTAGCAGGAGGGACAACAGGACGTGATCTCCTGGGAAATTTCTGAAATCTTAGGTAGAGCTTTGAACTTCTGTGGACTTTCATGAGATCTCAATTTAGACCATTAAGGGCCATTTCATATTAGGTAATAATGGGATATCATGTAGAATTCTTGGTCAGTGTCATGAAAGTGGACACATAAGACTGCATTAGGGAGGGTGTAAATAGTGGATATGGTGAAACTATGACTTCAGCTGAAGACCTAGTGTAAATATTTATGTATTGTCTAATAAATCTCATTCTTCAAAGGTCTTCTGTGATTAGGTAACAAAAGCCCATCTCTGATTCAAAGAGTCAACTCTAAGGCTCAAAATGACATAGCTGAAAGTATGGAGCTTCTTTCAGGCTATCTTCTGTCAGTGTCAGGAAATATACTGTCCTATGTCCCTAAGAGGGCCCTCCAAGTGCCCCAAATCAGTTCCCATCACCATTCATTACACAGATTAGCCTTCTAGGGCTAAGACACACTTAAGAAGGTCACTACAAAACAATGAATGGAAATTTTGAGTATTCACAGGCCACATTTTCTCTCCTTTTAATTATATTCTTCAGTAAATTGGAAGTTAAGTACCATTTGAGACAATACAGCTGGATGGATAGGGAGATGTGTGTTTTTTTTTTTTTCCAACAAATCTTAATAATCACAGGCAGAGAGTTAGTAATGAAGTGTGTTCTCTATAGATTTGGAAATGGGGTTGGAAAAGGAACTAGATGAAAAACATTGAGGTGAGTTTGGAAGAGCTTGACAAACAGCTAATTTAGGAGAGCTGAACAAAATCAAGGAGCAGTTAAAATTAGATAATGTAGATGTGTAATCACCCAGGTGTCTGACTAATTCAGCTGTGTTCTGTGGGTGGAAAATATAGAGTAGGTAAAGTGGAAAGATACAAATAATTCATACCTCAAAGCTGAGATAGTGAAGACAGAGAACAATTTTTTTGTGAGTTAGTGGTTCAGCAAATGTTTTTGGAATTGAATTGTGAAGAGAGGTTTATGTTATGAGTAAAGAAAGATCATGCTTTTTGATTATTGTTTTGGTTGTATATACTAATATGCTGCTATATTAAAAGTTGCCTCAAGATACTCAACATTTTATCTTCTTTAATTTTATCATTTGGAGAAAAAGGTCCTTGGTAATCTTTTGTGAACAATTTGATTTTCTTGAATATTCCTATTGCTTGTTATGTGTAACAGCTTTGGCCAAAGAATTTTTGTAAGTCCAACTGTTCTTTTTTTTTTTTTTTTTTTTTTTTTTAGGTTTTTTGAGACAGGGTCTCGCTTTGTGGTTCAGGCTGGCCCTCAGCTCAGCCTCAAACTCACATCACAATCCTCCTGCCTCTGCCTCCCGAGTGCTGGAATGACAGGCGTGAGCCACCACGCCCGGCACTGTGGTATGTGGTACTGGTTGCTGCTGGGTGTGGGTCTCCACACCCAGTATTGTTATGTGGTTACCGGGGAATCGAACCCGGGTCCTTGCGCTTGCAAGACAGGCGCCGGAACCACTGAGCTAACTCCCCGGCCCCCCAACTGTTCATTTTTAACTAAACATGTTTTTTATTGCTTTTTGGAAATGAAAAGAGAAAACTGAGTTTGTCATGATAATTAATTTAATAAAAATCATAAATATTTCTCACCTCTGTCCAAGAATAAAATACTCATTTTTTAATAAGAATCAACAAGATTCCAAAATTGACTATCAAGATGGAATTTCCCCTCGATTCCTCAATTTTAGCTTTAGATGTATTTGTCCACATGTATGATAACGTCAGCACTCTTGTCCAGTGCAAGACAAAGCCTATAATTCATCAGTTTACTTCCTGGGAGTGAGAATTTACCCATAACTATTTCATTTGTTTGGAAGAATCTTATACCAAACATTTCAAGTGTGCTTAAATTACTTTGTTTCTAATTAGTACCTAGAAAAACGTATATCGGTTTACTAAGACTTGGGAGGCTCTTTAAGTTACTTGTAAATTTTTGGACAAAAATACCTGATACTCACAAGTTAGGGGAGGAAAGGTTTCAGTCTGTGGTTAGCTAGCATTGAAACAGGGTGGTGAGGCAGAGGAGAAGGGCTCCGTGCTGCAGCAGCTGGGAAGCAGGGTAGTATCCTTCTTTCCCTTTTTACTCCCTCCAATCATCCACAGGTAGAATTGTGCTAACCCAGTCAGTGGACCACATGAGGCTTTGAAGAGCTCTGGATATAATCTGTAACAAACACTGAAGAAAGTTTGGAAGTATAGAAGTTGTTGAGGTTTTAAGGGCTATAATGCAAGTACTTATACAATGCCTTGTCATAGCCTACGCACAAATCAGATCCGGGTTTGAGGAAAGTACCCTTCAGAATCCTCTAAGAAAACTTTGTGTGTCTTAGTTTTTCACTCAAAGCATCAAAAAGGAAGGAATGTGGTTAGGGTGGGTGGCTTGGCATTAAGGTTAATAATACTGATTTGTTAAAATTACCAGGGTGAGGCAGTGAGAAATCAGTAAGTACAGTAAAGTTTGGTGCCTTAATCTTGATTCATGCTTAAAAGCAAAGGATTTCAGCACCATTACTTTGCAGGATCTAATTTCAACATAGTCAAAAGGGGCATTAGGTCAAAAGATCTTCGTACTATCAAAAGTTTTTTACATACTTTTTCATTTATAGTTCCTAAGGAATTAAATTACTTGGCAGTTTTTATAGAGTCAGTTTTGGTAATGAATATCTGGCTGCTTGCAGACTACCAAAAAACAAAATAACCAAACAAAACCCACTGCTAACAAAGCTATGTGGTACATAAATCCATAGTGAAATCTTGTACAGCAGTAAAATGAAGCAGCCATTGTCATTAAATCCCATGAACACAAAATTAAATACCAACAAAAATATTACAGAACTATAGGAATCATTTCATCTCCATAACGCTTAAAATATTCAAAACTAAAATGATCTTTTTTGAAGTACATGTATCTTTTATAAGTCTCTTCTAGTATTCAAGGCAATAGACAAAATTCCAGGTTACCTTTCAAGTGAGTGCCCTCTGTCCATAGGAATACTACTAAACAGTACTGTGAACACTAGTGAACTTCTTTTTCTAAAATTCTGGTTTGGTATATTAGTATTGTTTTTGTTAGTTTTCAACTTGAAGTACATTATAAACATTCTTTTTTTGTTTCATAATCAGTAAAACAATGCCAAATTAAAATGTTAATATCAAAGGAGGAAATAGGACAAGCTCTGTAACTTCTTATACTATTTGGTACAATTAGTTCTATAAATAATTTCATTCATCTCTCTCATTTTTTACCATGGATAAAAAGTAATCCACAAATAATTACACATGACAATGCCAGAAGAATATTAAAAGGTTAATTAAGGCTATTCATTTTTTCGTACAGTGATTATTTGATAGGGTAAAACATTTTTGAACGACATTTGAAGTTTATTTAGAAATTTATTTTCAGGAAAACTCCTAGTACCTTCTTTCTGGAATATTTCTTGTCTAAGTCTTTTTGTCTTATATTTCTCAAAGAAATCAATCACTGTCACTGTCTGTGTCTGCCTCTGCCTCTGCCTCTGTCTCTGTCTCTCTCTGTTTCTCTCTTTCTCTGAGATACTGTCTTTCCTGCAATTTCCTTTACCTTATAGATGAGAGATATGTGTTTTCCTTCACAAGATTAATGAGAAAGCATGTATGCAACATCTAGCAGAATAACTAGCACATCTAAGGATTCTATAAATGTTAAATGTTAATGCAATAACTTAGCATTTTTAATTGTATAATATATGCAACTTTATTTTAAAATCTCTTCATGAATATTAGTGACCCAATCTATAATGCTTAATCTATGATCATTTGAGATTTTCAAAATGATTTTTCCACTACTCTCATATTCTTCTTAAAAATAAAAACAATATTTGTTGTATTTTCCTCCCTCAAGTGCTTATTAATAGGAATGTTTATTAATTGGAAATGGTCATTCTTTCATTCATACATCTCTTTGGGACTATGATCTGTAACATATTGTACATAGCAGAACAATAAAGAAGAATAGCCACTCAAATGTTCATAATTTACCAATGAAAAACACAAATTTAAAGAATTTACACTGAAAACAGGTGTTTTTTAGTGTAGAGAGAAGGGTATTAATCACTGACTTCAAAAATTATTTTAATTAAAATCTATTATTAAAGATATTTCTATTGTTCAAAAGATTTGTAATGTATATATCCAAGTTCTTTACAATGAAAATATTTTATGTATGCTAATTTCTAACAGGGCAACAAACATGACAGCACTAAGGTACTGAAAATGATTTTTCATTAAAAATCAGATTATTTCAAAATAATGCTTTCTGCAATAAAACTTATCATAAACAATTCTTGTGCAGTATGCAACATCATAAAATACTGTGTTTCTTTGTTCAGAAAACCTAGTGAAGCTGTAGAAAGAAGTCACTATCAACCTGAAGATTCTCACGACATTGCTGTTCACATTAAAAAAGCACATGGTGGCTATGCTTTATATGGACAAGAGGGAACCAAAGAAACCTTTGAAGAGTTTCTAAATATCTTAAAGAAACTGTAAGTGTTTTTAATGTGTTACTGCTTTTATTTCAAGAATTCTTCAGAATAGCTTTTGTAAAAAGTTAATTTTGGATAAGTGCTACATGATTTTTGATGTGTTACAGTATTAGTGTGGGAGTGGTGGACCTATGGCACAGCTATCTGTTTGTGTGTGATCTATGAAAGCTCTGAAAGTTCTGCCATCATTGTTCTAGTGGTTGATTTTGGAAAACCTGGGTACTTTATTACAGGGTGAAATTTAATGAATTTACTCTTCATGGTATGTATTGAATATATTGCTAGGCTTATGGCTTATCATTTTAAGTTGAAAGGAAAACATGTATTATACACTGCTGTTGTTAAATCAAATCATGCTTGATGTTTCTTTGGCTTTTGAGTACTGAATGCTTTTCCCCTAATTTAATTTTTCTTCTCTATCATGTAGCCTTTAAATACGTTTACCTTTTAATCTTTTACTGTGGAACAGCTTTCTGTTGTACTGAGACACATTTACTTTGAAATGGAGAAGGAAGAAGAGAGAAATGAAAAAGAAATGGGATAAAATTGGTGTGTTGGCAGACTACCAGAGAAGGCTCTAGATTTGTGAATAACCCTTTAAAAAGAACCTTGAAAATGTATGATTTAGGATTGAGATTTATAACTGAGACAAAGTCAAGAGAAATAGCAGGATCAGAGTTTTCTCTAAAACAAAGACCATTGACATGAAATAGTTTAAAAATCCTACCATTTTTGTTATGAGTAAGAATTTTATGCTGTCAATTCTTTCTTCAAACTGGAATTCCCTATGCAAAATACTGTGCTCAGAACTTCCAGGAAATTTGTGGTCATATTTCTGATGCTTTTACTTATCAGTGAATAAGAAATTTAACTAGTATATGCTGAGTGTATTTGTCAAAAATGTGTATTTTATCTGGTAAAAAATTACAAAAGCTCTGAAAGTAGTGAGAGTATGAATGATATAGATTTCTAGTCATATTCGGTTTATTAAACTGTAATATCAATGATATGAAATTATACCCAAAATTATGTTTAATTTTTATTGCCCATTTATTTGTGAATCAGTTATTAATTTCAGAGTTGTTAATTTGAGATTGCTGGGTGAATTTCTGACTCAGAAACCTGACAATAATATGATATCACAGTGTAGTTTCTGACATGAGGTACAGGAGGAACTCAGTAGTAGGGGCTACCAAGCAGCCATGATTCTCCAGCAATGTGTATAAATCTAGATTTATGTTAGAATGGAAACCACAAATGAATACGTATTCTAGTATTATCTTAGCAAAGGACCAGAATGAAGAGCAGGAGCCATGGTTTAAGGTTGTGCAAGTACAGGGGTAAATAGACAAAGAAACTACTTTGCTGTGTCCTTGTAGACATTCCACCTAATAGCCAGTCTCCAGATACTCAGGATAATTGGTCAGTTTTGAGTATTCCTTGCTCTGAGACAGCATGAGTGAATGAGTGGGGGCCACCAGAAGAAAGTCCTGCTATCAGTGGCTCAGAGATGATCAGGTGCTGGTTTATAACTGCAAAGTAAGTAAAAAAATAACTCACTTTTATGTAATGTTTAATATTCATATAAAGCTTAAAACTTGCAAACTTAAAATTTGTGACAATTCTCATATCAGTGCTTTATGGTAAGTTGAAATGTATAAAAGCAATGTGTATAATAATTTGTTAGTTTGTGTCTATACACTATATTTTTTCTGTCTCCTTAAGGACACTAATATATTGCTTTTTATTGTTGTGTAACAAATATTCAACAAAAGTAATTTCTCATCTCTTTGGGCAAGGTACATCTGATTGACTCAGTGTCTCAAAATTTCAAAGCAGTGTGTTTCACACTGTGTTCATTTGTGAAGCACGGGCAGAATTTAGTTGTTGGTGGTTGTGTGACTGAAGTTTCCACTTTTGCTGTCTCCCAATGAGGATGTCAGTTCTAGAGACCCTCACAGATCCCTGCCATATGGCTCTCTCTCTTTCATTCCTTCTCATTAACATGAAAACTTATATCTTCAAAATCAGCAAAAGGAAGTCTCTGTTTATCTTTTTCATTCTACTAAGATGAAAACTTATATAATGTTGTCATGTGCTATTTATTCCATAACTGTTGCCACAACTACTACATATTAAAAACTTGTTGCATTGTTTTGCATCAAGAATTGCATCACTTCAACTTATATGTGATCAAATTCTGAGTTTCATACTTGATGGGAGGAAAGATAAGTTGATTTTAAATATTAAAATCATTGGAATGGACAAAATTATAAGGTTGGTGCTACCAAAGAAATATAAGAAACTAAGAGCTTACCGTGGAATTGGACTTTTTGGTAAAATAGACAATAGGAGAGGGAGAGAAGGGAAAAGAAAAGAGAGAAAGGAAACATAGAAAATAGAAGCCTCCTTATTAAATTTTGTATTTTAAGGCATTAGATTATATATAAGTATATATATTATACTATAATATATAAAATAAGTATACATTAGCATATATACACATACATATTATACATATATACTAGTTTAGATTTTGAACTATAAGCAACAGAAGCTTAACTGGGTAAAACAACAACCAGAAAATGAGGGTGAAAGAGCCATTGAATAGTATTAGGGATATCTAAGATGGAAGAATAGTAGCAATATGCAGAAGATGATAGGCAATACAAGATGATTTGGAAATCTTTTCAAGGCACAATATTGGCTGTCATTACTTTTGATAGGAAATTATTTGGTTTACACTTTGATTTTAGGAGTAGAGTCAGATTTTTATACTGTACATTTGTACTCCAATAAATGTTAAGGAGAAGTATATTGTGACAGGTAATTTTACTGAGTAAATGTGCAGTTGGCGAAGGGGAGCATTTCAAAAGA
This sequence comes from Petromus typicus, assembly GCA_004026965.1. Classification (NCBI taxonomy): domain Eukaryota; kingdom Metazoa; phylum Chordata; class Mammalia; order Rodentia; family Petromuridae; genus Petromus; species Petromus typicus. Next base: position 19,597 of record PVIR01015439.1, read on the forward strand.
ACAAAAAGGGTGGAAACAATGAACACTAACTTAAAGATCTGTAAACTAAACCATGACTTAGAATTTTTATTTCTAAATAATTTTGATGAATTTTTTCACCCACTAATTAATGAGCTCCCCATATACTTTTAAACTTCTCAAATATTTCTGGCAATGTTCCACATGTTGTAACTGCAAGAATACATAATGTCAGCTCACTACAATGCAAAATGATGGGAGTCTTTGGCAGTAGTCCTATTAAAGTGAAGGGAGATAGCTGGATGAGATCCTTAAAGCACCATTAAATGCAGTTTAGTTGTCACTTGTTGCTCACAATAAAGGTTTCAATATGAGTTTGTGTTTGTCTTCTTATAGTTTCTGTTTGAACTCTTCCACTAATATTAATTTATATTGGCAGATGTTTCCCAGCATTAGCATCACTACCTCAGCTCCACCTCACTCATCAGCTCCCCATAAGGAGCACACAAGCTAGGTCCCCCACAGTAGATCTGCACTCCCATCAGAATCTGTTGCTACTGCTTATCTGGCAGGACAAGGAGCATGGATAGTATTATGATCAATAGGGAGCAGCTACAGATAAAGATGAAGTTGTGCTTGCTTATCCGTTGCTCTCCTCTTGCTTTGAGGGTTCGTTCCCAAAAGGCTGCAGACATGGCCTGGGGGTTGGGAACTTCTCTGCTAGGAAAAAAAATCAGAACAGGCAAAAGAACTTAGTGGAAATGGTTAGAAAACTAATTTCTAAATGGTGACATCATCAGATAATTTGTCTTGAATGAGGGAGCTATCTTATTAAATATCTCAGATACATGCTTTCTATGCAGAATAAACACAGGTTGAAAGTCAAGTGTGGCAGCATAGTTTGAAAATAGGGAGAAAAACTCATTTCAGCTCATGAGGAGGCCATCACTGTGAAAGTGCAAAGGGAGGCAGAAAACTGCTAGAGAGGAGGCTTCAGAGTAGACAGGAACAAGATTGTCATTTAGGGTTCTGGAGACTGTAGTAGGATTTTCGTGTTGCTGTGATTGTATGTTACCATTCACATGCTACAAATCATGCAAAAATCAAGTTGATTGTCAGTGCCAACAAGAGATTTGGGGTGTGCTTTTAGCAGGCTTTGGGATTGGTAAGGTGACAGGTGACTGATTTCTGTTCTATGTTAGAAAATTAGATTAAGTGTGCAGAATTTGATTTTCTCCTTTTAAGACATAGCGTGGTGGTATTTTATGCTCCTGAGAAGAGGGCATTGCTTATCTGACCACTATGCTAGAGAATGAAAGCAGCCTCTGAATGTTCTTTTCCGTTTTATTTCACTCCTTTGTCCATAACAACACTAGTTTTTAAAGGCAATTGTGAAATAGTTTTGTAAAAATAATTGGTTTCTTTGTAAATGACTAATTCATGAAAGAAAAGATGCATGTGTTTGTTTGTGGGGATTGTGGAAAAGGTAAAAGGGAGGAACTTATAAATGAACTGTGAAAATAGTTTGCTCCTCTGAGAAAACTTGGCCCAATTGTTTTCTTTTACTTTCTCCAATTAAAGATGTTTCCTTGGGGGGAAAGAGGCATCTGAAGATCATTATGTTTCAGTGGAGCAGTGAGGCAAAGCCACTTCTCAGGCATGACTCAGAGGAATTGCTCCCTGGAAGAACATCAGGGTTTCTTGCCTTTCAGATTCAGGCTGTTTAAACTCCAAGTGCAATATGGTTCCTACACTGCCGTTCTCTGGTGAAATGGCATATAATATGAGGAATTGCAATCACAGACTCTGTTTAAGGGTTCTTTATGGATAAGAGAAAAACACAGGGAGGAGCTATTAATTCTGTTAGACACAGGCTGTGGAGGGAAGCTGCAACATGATGGGCTGGGGAGGCTGTCAGAAGGAAAGGCTTTATTTGAAATTATAAAAAACAATAGGTTAGTAAAGAACCATGACAATACTGAGAATAATTTAAATTTCTCAGAGATTATATCAAAATGGAACCTAAAGGAAGAGAATTACTTGTGGTAAGAAAATGAGTTGGCAAAGTGCAGAAATTAAAAGCTCATTGAAAGGTAAGTCAGTGTTATGGAAGAGGGTAGCACTGATTCTTTGTAGAAGTAAGAGTAAAAGTTTAATCTGGGATATGTATATTGCAAAGTATCTGGTTTGTGTCTGGAAAGAACTATAGGAGGAATGAGTTAACCTTAAACTGCTATTGGGTGATTTTGGGTAAATTTTTCCCTCTTGATCTTCAATTCACTAATGTATCAAATGAGCATGGTGTCATTACTTCTGATGAGCCTAGATGAAATTAAGGAGGTAAAGTCCCATGTATTCTACTTGATACATCTTAGGTCTCATGTAAATGTCAAGTTCCACTTCCCTCAAAATTTGCACATCTTGACTGAATTTTTGCAAAAATTTATTATATGCTTTCCATAGTTGAGTTACAGAGAGATTCTTAGTGATTCAGAGTAACAGCATATGCCACTTTTTCTTTCATCAAGAAAGAATATATAAATTTCATTAATAATTTATTGTTAAATAATACTTATTATGTATTTGCATTAGTTTATGTAGTCATCTGTATTATTTTATAGTACGCTTAGGAGATTATTGTTTGGTTACAAATAAACTAGTGTTTTAAAACACTGTATTGGTATATCATTGTGTTGCTTAGAAACAAGAATCTTTTATTCTAATATTTCTTATAAAATTAACATTTTGCTTTTAATATACTATTTCAGATCAGGTATGAATTTTAAAACTAACCTTCTTGTTTTGGGTGGCTATTTTCTTCTTGTGTTACAAGTTAGGTCCCTTTTTCATAGAATATATTTCTATACAAATATTTATTTCTCTGATTTCGTCTAGATTCATCAGTAGTGATGATATCAGGCCCATTTGATATATTTGTGAATTGAAGATCAAGAGGGAAAACTTTCCCCCAAATCATCCAATTAGCAGTTTGAATTTTATTAAGTAACTTGAATAAATTATTTCTTGTTAGAGTTATAAGTGTAATAGAACACATCATGCACTGAGACAGCAGAATCTTATGGATCTTGTGGGAGTTTTACTTATAGAATTGTATTATAGATTTAATAACAAAAGAGATCATAAAATCTTTAAAAATACTTGTTTCTTATTCCATGTATTATTTATCTTAAATTATTACAAATATGCATTACTTTATTAAAAATTTAATGTCTAACTGCCTCTAAATTTTAATTTACTCTTAAATTTATCATGTTCCTCAGTTTCACACACATGCAATTATGTTTTTTCCACATGAATAGCATGTTTTTGTCTTTTAGAAGTTGTTATCTCATTATGCAAAACATCATTTTGGAAAGACTTAGAAAATGAAGTAGAAGCTAAAGTCATACCACATACAGAAAATGTTGGGAAGATTTTGTTATTTTTAGGAGAGTGTAGGTCCGTATGGTCATTGTTGTCAGGAACATAATTCCACTAAACATATATTGTTGCAAAATAGTGGTTTAACTGGGTCACTAAATATTCAAGAGTGACATTGTGTTAGGCAAGCTCTTGCCTTTTACTTAAGCCTTGATTTGTTTGAAAGAATAAAAATGTACTCAATAGTGTGTAATATATTTGAAATACTCATTTGTGGTTCTCAGTAGATTTGTGAATCTACTCCCTATCTCACAGTCTGTTGAAATTAGGTTTCAAAATAAGCCATTCTACTGGAATGGCTTGTGTAAAAATTAGTCCATCAACATGGTTCAGTGCTCTTTCATTTTTGTTAAAAAACTACACTGGGCAAAAATTATTTGGGGGAACACACATTCTCCAGTTTTTAAAAAATTGGTAATCACTACCATATCACTGAAAAAAGATTTCAAACATTACTTCTTTACCATTCATCTTTTGGCTTCACAAGTTTAATACTTTTAAAATAAATCATAGTTACTTAAAAATATTCTGCACTTAATATTCATATTTGAAAATACCAGGACCTAATTTATAAGCTAAAATTATTTACTTTCTGGTTATTTAGGAAGGTTTCTTTCTAGTGGAATTATTAGTAGATATAAAGTACAAGTAACGTAAGTATTTTTATAATTTAAATTGCATTCAGCTTTGGAAAGATGAATTAGCTGATTTTACCCCACAGGTGAATATTGGCTGATAAAATTTCTTTCTTTTTTTTTTTTTTTAAGGTTTTTTGAGACAGGGTTTCGCTTTGTAGTTCAGGCTGGCCCTGAGCTCAGCCTCCAATTCACATCACAGCAATCCTTCTGCCTCTGCCTCCCCATTGCTGGGATTACAGACGTGAGCCACCATGCCTGCCACTGTGGTTTGTGGTACTGGTTGCTGCTGGGCATGAGTCTCCATGCCCAGTTTTGTATGTGCTTACCGGGGATTGAACCCAGGTCCTTGCGCTTGCAAGACAGGCCTCGGAACCACTGAACTAAAACCCCCACCCCCGATAAAATTTCTTTTCCTTCATAATATAAAGGCAAAAATGTCTTATTTACTTTATAGTTATTTTAGTTTGTTTTTCTTTCCTTACTTAACCTGAGTTTTCTGCATTCGTCTTGATAATATACATTCAGGTTTACACTATTTGGCAATAGACTTTGACTATGTTTTCTATTGTGTTCATAAGAAGCTCCCCACTCACCCATGTACCAAGGACTGAACTGAGGACCTTGCACTTTGAAGGCAGGTGGAACGTCACTGATTTAAATCCTTAGCCCCTAGAAGTGCTTTATATAGATCACATAGCTACAATATGAATATAGGATCATTAATTAATTGGAGATTAAAATTCTTCAGAAAAAACTTTATCCAAATATTATTCAATGCATATTTTCAGATCATGCCAGAATTTGACAAACATCAATAGTAAATATATGTTTGTGCATACATGTACCATATACAGTGTATATCAAGTAATTAACATAAAAGATGTATTTATATAATTTATATGTAGTACAATGTATATTTTATATTGTACAGTTTGAGAAGTATAGACACGTGTAAACTCATAAATCATCATCATAATAAGTTATTCCTTGTTTTTCCTTTTAAATGGCAATCCGTTGCCTGGACATATCACAGTGTATCTGTGTATTTACTATTGGATACCTTGTGATCTTTACAAAAACAGTTGCCATGAATATTCATGTACAAGTCATAGTATGAGCATCTGCCTTTGTTTTTCTAGATTAAACCCTTAGAACAGCTTGATTGTACAGTAGATGTATGTTGGAACTTATTTTTAAACAACTCCAGACTGTTTTCCAAAATGGTTTTACCACATGGTATTCTAATCAGCATGAGAGTTCATGTTTTTGCTGAAAATAGAATTCTAGGTTGGCAGTTATTCTTTTTTACACCTCATGACTTTGTTTCAGCTACAGACTCGGCTATCTGTTTTGTTATTTTCTTTGAATGTGTATGACTTTTAGATTACTTCTACCCTAGCTGCTCATCTGTTCATCTTCTAAAGTTTTATTATAATTTGCCTATAATTTGTTTTTTTTGTTTGTGTCTTTGATCTATAATTTTATTGTGGCCCAGGACTGATGTCTTTATTAAATATTTGAAAATTCATAATTTTTATCTAATATTCCTTCTGATGCAAGGAATTTGTAATGGGAAAGTTTGAATTTAAACAAAAGGAAATGAGAAGGAGCAGATAAAAGTAAATCAAATAATCCTATTCAGGAGGCGATAAGTTATAGAATTAGATCAGGGTAATAGGAAAAACAAATGTGAAATAGAGGATAAAAGAAGAAATGGGAGAAAAAAGGAATAAAATAGAAAACAAATAATAGAAAAATTTAAAAGGAAAAAGAAAAGATAATAGTAAGGAAAAAAGACAAAGGGGAATTCCTCAACCCCCAATAAACCAGTGAAGACCAAAAAGGAAAGAAAAATGAAAAGGAATAAGAAAATGAATGTAAAAACAGAAAACATTCTCTTTCTACTTTGAATTTGTGATTTCCTTTCTTGGAGTCCAGAGTCATGGTTTCCTGTCTGCAGCCTGATGGACTTCGGGTTTGTGAGGTACTCATCGTATTTTAGAGACCCTTCCATTTACCTCAGGCTTAGCAGTGTCCACACTGAGATGTGTACTTATTCATGTTGGTGGATAGGGAAGGCAGTCAGGCCTCAGATTTGCAGAACATTAAGGCAGCAGAGCAAGGGCGCAAGCACTTAATGCCAACATGTTCAGACCCAGCTGTTTCCTTGCCACTCAAGCTGTTCCTGGATTCTCACTATGGTCCCAAGGGCTGTATCACCCAGTCACTGTGGAATAGTAACAGTGGAATCCCTGAAGTGAAGTTGTTTTCTAGTCATTCTGAACCCCAATTCAATCAACTGTTTCCTGGAATGTTGTTTAATTCAGCACTCTCTGGTGGTATGGCAAGCACCGCACTGCAATCCTTTTCCAGCTGTTGCCTGCCTGCTGTGGAAGGTGTACCCAGCAGCCAAAGCACATGCTGCGCCTGCAGTTCACAGTGGCCATTGGAGAAAGTCAGTCTTTTCTCCCTGGATCTCCCAGGCCTCGGGAGTTTACCAGTCTTCTGTAGTGGTGAGTTCTCCTCCCCATGAGACACAAAGAGAGAAGGGAGTCCAGATTGTTTTCTGCTTTTCTCAGCTTTGAGGATTATGTCTCCAACTTTTCTGTAACTTCTAATTTTCCTGTCAGTTTTTCTGGACTCCTGGAAATCTACTTCTCTCTCTCTCTCTTTTTTTTTCCTTCACCAATTTATTATCCAGTTTCTAGATGCCAGATCTTGCAGAGGCTGAATTTTGCTGTCCTCACCACTGCCCTCAGCTTCTCCCAACCTAGTTTCTCTGTGAAGCCTTTCTGATAATTCTGTGAAGTCTTTTCTGAGGCATCAAGCAAATCACTGACTTTTGTTTCAGTGGTACCATAATAATTTATTTGCTTGGCCAACATCAAAATGATTTATTTGTATGACCTAATGTTACATCATTGTTATTCAAGTGAAATCTCCCTAAATGGTGATGAGGCCCTTATTCCTTATTGCAGTTTGGTCTGTGTTTTGCAGAGCATTATCTGGTATACAGTGGGTACTGAGAAAATATTTACATAGTCAGCAAATCTAGTTATTATTAATAGCAGTTATTTTTTCATGCTATTTAATTTAAAATTAAAATACAAAAAAGATTGTAAGCTATAGTGATTCAGAAATTATGTTTAGAGTGAAAATAAGTTTTGTGTATTGCTACTGCTCTGAGTGCTTTTCATGTCAAATTGATCTTTGTTTTTGAAATGTAAGGTGGAGTTACATAGAATTTAAACTAGAAAGTGATAAACTATTTGGATAATTGGAAGAAGATATTGATTCTTTTCAAACAAATTGAAGCTGATGGGCAAAGGTGATTAAAAGAGAAACTTTAATTTTCCTTTTTTTTAAAAAAAAAAACAATAATCTGCTCATACATATCACTTTGTTTTTTCCTCTGGGATATTCATGGAATGGGTAAAGTATGGCTAAGTATTTTGACTATAGCATAAATAAGAATTCAGTCTTCTTTTTTTTTTTAAATTATCTTTATTGGTACATTAAATATACACATCATGATTGCACTCCATAATGGGGATTTGTACCAGTACAGTCTTCTTTTTTAATGAAAAATATCGTTAGAGTAACTATGAAAAGGTAGGAAATAAAACGTTTTATCCTAAAACTATAATGAGAGAAGTTAAAAATATTTCTTCAAATATTTTATGATTCTACATGTGGATTGCTAATTTTTTTATCTTTATTGGTACATTGCATACATGCATCATGATTGCACTCCATAATGGGGATTAGTACAAGTATAAGACACAACTTAATTCTCATTTTTTCCCATAGCCCTACCTACCCTACCACCCCCCCATATACATAAAATTTGTTTCCTTACTTTTTTGTTATAATCTCATTATTTTTCCCCCTTCACCCTATTTTACTTTGAGTATTTTCTATTTCACAATATATAACATACAATGCTAGGACTCATTTACATCTTTATTTTCTCATACCAGAGAAAAGATGTGATATGTATCTATCTGTGACCTATTTATTTCACTTATGAGGATGTGGATTGCTAATTTTCTCAAAACTATTGAAGAGCTGTCCTTTTCCTCTGTGTGTTCTCGATGCCTTTGTTGAAAATTAATTGTTAGTAAATGCATGGGTTTATTTATGGGCTTTCTAATCTATTTTTGTCTTGAATATGTCTGTTGTTTTGATAGTTTTATATTTTCTAATTAATCAGCTTAGTAATATATTTTGAAATCAGAGTATAATGTCTCCCTATTTGTTTTTTTTTTGTTAGAGGTTACTTTTCTTATTTGGGACTTTCATAACTTTATGCAGATTTTAAGATTGATCTTTCTATTCCTATGAAGAATAACATTGGAATTTTGATAAACACTGCATTGACTTTATATGTTGCCTTGGGTAGCGTGGATGGGTTTAACTATATTCATTTTTACTATCCATCAACATGGACATCTTTCCACTTATTTGTGTTTTCTCCTGCCTCTTTCACTAGTGCTTTATAGTTTTTATTGTACAGATTTTAAAATCTTTCGTTAAATTTCCTCCAAAGTATATCTTTAGTGTGATTGTTTCCTTATGAACGTTTTCAGATTCTATAAGTAGCATATAGAAAAACTATTAATGTTTTTGTTGATTCTTATATCTTTCTATTTTACTGATTTTATTTGTAAATTCTAATAGTTATTGATGGAGTTTTTATGATTATATCGCATATGATATCAGCAAGAAGAAACAATTTCATTTTTTCCTTTTCTATTTGGTTATCTTTTGCATGTTTTACTTGCCTAGTGGCTTAGGAAAGAACTTCTAGTACTATGTCTAACAGAAGTGAGTTAGGAAAGTGGACATAACTGTTTCTCATCTCAGAGAAAGAACTTTTTCCACTCTACATTGTTGAGAATAGCCAGAGTGAATTTGTCATATGTAACCTTTTTTGTGTTAAAAAAAAAAAAACATTTCTAAACTAGTTTGACAAATCTTCTTAGCTTTTTATTTCCTTCCCTAGTCTTAAGATTTTGTCTGCCATTATTACTTGAATATGTTTTCTGTCCTTTCAGTCTTCCATGTACTGTGGCCCATGTTATTCTGTTTGATGGTGTCTCAGAAGTCTCTGAGCCACTTTCACCATCACTCTTTTCTCTTTTTATTTGAAATTGAATGTTCTCCCTGATCTTTCCTCAAATTTGGTAATTTTTTCCCCCACAATTAACAAACTCTTAGTTAGGCTAAAAGTAGAATATTTAAAAATACAATTAAAATGGTTAAGATATAACTGATAAAACAGAATATCAAAAGCTCATGTGAGACTACTACCAATAGTTGTACAATAAATTAAATAATCTTAGATATAAAGTTAGACAACAAAGTTTACATTTGTAACAAACAGAAATGTAAAAATACTCTAGGATATCCTAGCAAATTGAGTTAAATGGTAATTAAAATGAATAAATTCCTAGAAACATATAATTGAATCAGGAAGAAATTAAAAATCCAAACAGATCATTTTCTATTTCACAATATGTAACATACAATTCTAGGACTCATTTACATTTGTGACAAAAAAGTAAGGAAACAAATTTTATGTATATGGGGGGGCGGTAGGGTGGGTGGGGCTATGAGAAAAAATGAGAATTAAATTGTGTCTTATACTGGTACAAATCCACATTATGGAGTGCAATCATGATGTGTATATGTAATGTACCAATAAAGATTAAAAAATTAAGAAAAAAAAATCCAAACAGATCAGTAGAAAGTTAGGAGGAGATTGAGATAGCAATACATTTTTTTCTCATCAAACAAAAGCCAGGGCCAGATGGCATCACAGCTGATTTCTACAAACATGAAAACTAATATCAGTTCTTCTCAAAGCCTTCCCAAAATCTGAAAAGGAGAGTGTATTTTCAAACTTATTTTTACTAAGACAGCATTACTCTGCTACCAGAGTCATGCAATGATAAGACAACTATCAGCCAATATTCCCGACAAGTATTCTGTAAAAGTACTCCACAATCCACTATATTGAATTAAAAGGATTATTCACTGTGACCTCATAATATTAAAATAACCTCTATATTTATGAATCTTGATTAATGTTTGCTATTAAAAGAGGAATATATGATGTTATCCTATTTTATTACTGTTTGACTTATGCTTATCATTTATAGCACTTTTAACTGTTTGAGCAGATAACTCATAGAATAGAAAGCCATTTTCATCAAAATTTATAACCTATTAGTCTCATTACAAAAAGCCAATCTCAATATTGATCAAGAATTTCTTCATGATTCAATTTTATGTTTCTAAGAATTTATGCTCATTTTAATTACCATTTAACTTAGCTTTCTAGGATACCATAGAGTGTTTTTACATTTACACAGTAACTGGTCTACTTTCTGTCATTAGACTGTCACCTTTAGTAGAATTTAATGTAAACAGAGTTTGTGTTTTTTTTCTTGATTTATTTTGAATTATAATATTTAAAAAATTCTTTCATCTTTCATGTATCAGTACTTTTTCTCTTCAATTACCAAGTAGTGTTCCACAAGTGTAGACATACCCCAGTTTATTTATTAACCAGGCCATGGTCAGCTAAATTGTTTCCAGTTCCAGACTATTGTGAATAGGTTTTGTGAATATTTATGTACAATTATACATGGACAACTTTTTATGTTTCTTTTAGGTGAATACGTTGAAATTGGATTACTGAATCATAATATATCACACATCACTTCTCAAGAACTAACAGTGCTTTCCAAAACAGATGCTCCAACTTTCATCATGATTAATGACTCTATTTGCTCTACAACCTCACCAACACTCAAGACAGTCTTTTTAGCTTTTGCCATTTTAGTAAGTGGGTGCTGAAGTCTCATTATGGCTTTAATTTTCATCACTTTAATAATTGTTGTCATGTTTTCATTGGCATGAATGCTTTTACAGGATTCAAATAATGTAGGGAAGATGGAGATACAAGTAGAACATGTTTGAAAAGCTAAGTATGGTTCATCTCCAAAAGGGGTTTGTAAACCATGGTAGAAAATACAAGTCCTGATTTAATGTGTGGGCAGAGAGCAACATACAAAAATGCCTATGAAGCAGCGTGGTAAACTCTGTATTAGAGACATAAACCATAACCTAGCGATCACCATGCTCTTACCTCAGACATCAAGATATTTAATATGTTTGTTGCAACTATTTACCTCTGCATTATAATACAGACAGCCATAGTAAATAAGTAAATGAATGAAGATATGTTCTACAAAAATTAGTGAAGGGGTAAAATTTAATAGAGAAAGATCTTTCCTGTTCATAACAGTGTCATGGTCTTGTTCTAAAGATTAGATGTCAGGATACCTGATACAACTTGACGAGCAGAAACTCTCAAAGATTGTCCCTTTCTTACCTACTTAGAAGACTTAGATGTTTGTTCCTCTGGGGACTCAGCCAGTTTTTGAGGGCCACAAACTCCCTGCCTCTCGGAACACAAACAGTGCACACACTGCCACTTTAGTCTCAATGGTTAAAGAACTTGCTGGTAGGGGTACTTGGGAATCTTATCAGTGAGGAGGATGCTGTGTGCTGACTCTTCCAAAGCTGAATATGCATATTCCCAGCACTGGATTTAAGATGTCAGTGCTCTACCGATCTGGTGATGTATTTTCTTTCAGTACTTTGCTCTTCTTCCCTGTGACCATGTTAATCAACAGTTTATTAAACTTGTTTTATTGTTTTTACATTGCTGTTAGAAGCTTTTGTTGTTTAAGAATCTAGCGCTCTAAATTATGCATTTGTGACTATAATCTCTTTAAGGCTACATTTAGTTATAAAAACAGACAGTGGGGCTGGATTTGGTTCATAGCTATGGTATTCTGGCTCCTGAAATTATCCAGTATTTTTTTTTCCCTGTCACCCTGGTTCAGGTTGCAAGTCATATAGTAAGGAGTTCATATAAAACTTGAAATATGAGAGCTAATTTTCTTAGATATACAATATAGTAATGGGAATACTATGCCACATAGAAAAGCACAAGGATATAAATGAAGATACACTCTTGTTGGAGGAGCACAAAATAGACATACTGGACACAGTTGTGTGTGCTTGGGCGTGAGGTGTGCACTATAAATGCAGTGAATGACTAAAACAGACAGGTGAGGTGGAGAGAAATCTCGAGTTAACTGAAGGCAGACTTTGAATTGCTTCATTTCCATGCTTATGTTTGGCTGCTAAATGACATGTATGTAAAAGATGAGTTGGAGGTGGACAGAGGTAGAAGTGTTTTTCTTGTCTAAAATGCCTATTGTCTTTCGATTTATTGCCAAGTAAGTCTGAACTTCCAGTGCTATTAATGCTTTCCACAGTCTCTGCCCATAATCTCAGTCTACTTTCATTTATTCTCATTTCCTTGAGGAAGTCTCAGATCAATTTCTACCTAGCAATTTGGCTTCTGTTATCTGTAGGATCAACTGTCTCTACTTTTTATATATTCATAAAGCATTTCTAGATATTTCCTATTGCTATTTTCTCCTACTCTGCTTCTTTTATTGGCTGTAATTTGTTATTTAGGCATCTAGTTAAAAAAGTTTCATTTGTGATTTTGTGGTGTGTTTCTTTCTTATCTGTGTCTCACCAGGATTATAAACTCTGAGTAGAAATATCTTGGCTTCCTACAAAGCATGTGTCTTAGTTCTGAGAATACTGTATAGCACAATAAACACATTGATTAATTGATACAAATATCAATAACATTGAAATGCTACCTGAGCACAAGATAATGCAAAAGTTGGTTATAAAATTGATAAATGACTTCACTAGGATTTCCAAAAAATTCTTCATAGTGCTTTTAATATTTATGCATGAATTATTTGCACCTTGAAACACAGTAGTAGACTGGATATATATAGAGCATATATCTTCTGTTTTCAATTTTGGAAGCAAATATTTTCTACTTCTTGGTAAAACAAAGTGCTCTGTAAGTAATTAGTAATGAAAATGTACTGAAGCATGACATTAAGCATAGTAATGTGTATCACAAAGTTGATAAAATGAAAAGTGAGTTTATTAGGCTTTTAACAGTTTTGCAATCTGTTGATCTTTTAGGGACTCCTAAAAAAAACCACTGTTGAATGAGTGTTTTATAAACAAGAGAAATTTATTTTTGTAGTTCTGAAGGCTGCTGAGTCCCAAACCCAAGGCAGGTAAATATCTGATGTGGATCTGACTTTTGATTCGCAGATGGTGCATTGTCACTGTGTTCTCATGTGGTGGAAGGGCCAGACAGCTCTCGGGGGTTTCTTTTATAAGGACCTTAAATCACCTTCCCACCTTTTATATTATCACCTTGGAAATTGGGAACACAAACATTCAAGCTGTAGTGAAATCACAGTTGAAATATCCTAAGGCCAGGAGCTACTTGCTAAATTTAATATGGAGCAACTAATGGAATTAAGAGCACTTAAACATTTTCTTTTTAAGTACTAAAATACCATAGAACTTAGTGCCTTTAAACAGAAAGTTACAAAAATGCCTTTCAGAGCATATTCTAAAATAAGTTCACAAAAACAAGTCATGGAAGTTGAGCTTCTTAGGCATTATTGCTGTTTTTTCACGTTCTTCAGTCTTCTTTTCCACAAGGAGAAAGTTACCTTTTAACAGTGGCATGGACCTGTGATTAGGCCACAGTCAACTTGTCAGCATTCACAATTTGGCATTGGTATGTTAGTTTCTCTTAAACAATATTAAATTCTTAGTCACCTGTGAGACTTTATTTCTCAGGGAAACAAGGATCAGAGAGTATCACCTCTGAGGACATTTTCCTCTTTGATGTGAAATGTAGCCAGTGAAGTTGGCGGACAGTCGCCACCTCTGATTGTTGTTCCCTGCTCCAGTGAGCACACTGTTTACACTAATAGAGACCACAGATGCCTGCCGATGTAGGATTCATTTCTACAGTCTTCATGCCCCTCAGTAATCAGAGAAGAGGTTAAAGATTTTGTGCTAATTTGTTTACTTTGCTGAGTCAGAGTTTTCCATCAGACTTAGAAATTAATAATTTTTCAGTAGATTTTTATCATGGCTGTTGCTAAAGTTGTTCTTACCTCACCACATGGCTTCTTCATTCCTAGCAGCTCTTGCCTTTGATGACAGCTGAAGGGCAAACCAAGAAATTAGAATTTAATTTTTTATCATAGGATGACACCTTCCATTTTTCTCAAATACTGAACCTAGAGTGCACTCAATGGTCCTTTACTACACATTCAAATTTCAACATAAAAATGAATATATTATTGAGTAAATGAAGCAGCTTCTTATTTGTGTTGACTATAGCCAGAGAAGTCACTGCCAGTACTGACTGTTTTTCTAATGGGAAAATATGGGCATATGTCCTTTGTGATCTTCTTGACACAACACAGTCATCTCGTGTTCAGTACATAACCTTGCCATATGTGTATTTTGGTTTGGCAACATTTAATCAATTGATATCTTTGGATTCATTAACATTAGATTTAAGGCCAACAGCACTATAGCTCATGCCTAATTGAAAGCTGTACTCTGTCTGTATCACACTTATTTTCAGTTATCTGCTTTCAAAGTTACTTCTTCCTTGGAACATGAGACAGCATTTCAGCATTTTTCATGGGTGTAATTCACACAGTGAATCACTGAAAACACAAAACTGCAGAAAGTGTGGCACTAAACAGACCCTGATGAGAGCAATTGTTTTTAAAATGAGAGCTATAAAGGAAGGCAGAAGTTGGCCTTTTCAATGTTTGCTGGAGTCTTGAGCATTGGGGAACTACAGTTTACAGTATTTTCCACATACGCCCATTCACTGTGAAAACATGTTGAGTATTGAATTTTGGCTTACAAGTGGATATTGGTGAGTAGGTGAATTAATCAAGGCCCGAAACATTTGTATGTTAATATGAACAATAGATATACTCCTTGTGTGTTGCAAACTAATAAGAATTTTAAAAAATATAGAATTCACAAATGATGAGAACTAGCTGATGCACCTGAAGCCATGCTTGACTTGTTAGAAACACTCTACACCCTGTAAGTGAGCTGGAAGTCTAAATTCTTAGACCTGTGCAGTGATGAAACAGGGCAACCGGTGTGGAACTGTCTCATCTTGTTTTCATCCCTTTCACTATAGTTTATAATCAACAAATTGATACCTACTAATTAATCTTGTTGTGTACACATCATTCATCTTGCTTTGTGGTTCAGGCTGGCCCTGAGCTCAGCCTCCAACTCATATCACAGCAACCCTCCTGCCTCTGCCTCCCGGGTGCTGGGATTACAGGCGTGAGCCACGATGCCCGGCACTGTGGTATTGGTACTGATTGCTTCTGGGGTGAGTCTCCACACCCAGTATTTTATGTGGTTACCGGGAAATCAAACCCCGGCCCTTGTGCTTGCAAGACAGGCACCAGTACCACTGAGCTAACTCCTGGCCCGGGACTTCATCTATTTTAATGGAAAGCTATGTACAAATCTTTAAAGCTGCATGTATGGACTCTTTCTTCTCTACCTTATATCTAATCCAACAGGAATTTCTACTGAAGCAATCTTCAGAATAGAGCATGTGTAGAATCCAATCCAACCATTGCTTATCATCTCCATTCACACCAGTGTGTCAGAATTACCATTTTTCTTTTCTGGTTTTCTAACTTCCTAGCTGATGCTACCTTATGTACATCTTTAATCTATGGGTTGTTTTTAACATAGTAATCAGAGCCCTTATGACCCTTTAACAGTGTTAATCAGATCACACTGTTCTTTGCTGTACATTCCAGCATAATAAAAGGCAGAATCTTTTCAGTATTTCACAGATGGCATCCTTCCCCTCCCTCATTCCTTCAATCCCTTTGGGATCTCCTCGTAATAACCTGGTAGTCACCTAGTAATGACTCCGTGGTTTATTCTATTCTAACCATGTGGTCTTGCTTTTTCTCAAAAAATATGCTAAAATTTTCATTTTGGAAGGAGTCCACATATGTCTGAATGTTTGAATTTAAAAGTTATTTCAATAGCAGAAATATGGAAAATAATGCTAGATAAGCCCTCATTACATAATCTTGTGTTGTGTGGAATGGAGGGATTGGTTTGAAGAACATTTAGGAACTATTCCATATCTTGTAGATCTTGATATTTTCAAACATTTATCTCCACAAAATCTGTCTCAGGTGGGAAGAAGACCTCAAGATAGAGGGAGATGGGAGAAAGAAGAGGGGAAGGAGGAGGGGAAGTAGAAAATATCAAGGTGAGATATCTATATGTGCTAAGTCTCCATGACAGGTGTATTCATCATGTGTCAAAAATATACTAATGAAAATATTTGTCTCACATTTATTAAAGAGGATTAAGTGATTTCTGATTTTAGAATGCCTAAATGACAGGGATTGGCAGAATATGAAATTACTAATTATACCATTACATCCTGATAATTATATTTATTACTATTTTATTGTAATGTCAGTGAATTCTGAGGAAGTGTTAGAGTACATGAACTAATTCATCTGCTAGAAGTCACAGAGGGTTGGATTAGAGGGGACTGAAGACAAAGAGAGACTGACAGTGTCATGAGAAGCTGACCAAGGAATAGTGTAGAGGGCACCGACTCTGAAAAGCTGAGCCAATCTAGAAAACGAGCTCCCACAATAAAGGTAGTGCAAGAAATAAGTCAAATAACAAATAGGCCAAGAACTGACAAAAACACAAGAACTACATGTGACACATAACGTATATATCAACTCTATTCTCATGCTTTGTATAATCAAATGACTAACAGACTGTAACTGTTAGTGTAATAATGCACACACTAATATATGTTTTTTTCCTTGATATTTGGATAGGTCAATTTAAAGAAAGAAGTTAAAATGCACAATGTACTGCCAACACTTTTCATGACAGGCATATGCATTCCAGCATCTTGTTCACAGAGCAGATAGGCTACTTACTCATTGTTTCTAAAGCAAAAAAACAAATGCTACATAGAGGGGTGTAAAGTAACCTAAAACTAAAACCATACCAGTTTTAATTCAAACAATATGATGAATTATCTTCCATGTTATTTAAACAAATCTGCTTCATGTAATTCATATGGCTTCCAGGATTGTCTTTTGAAATTTGATCCATTCATTGTTGCACTTTTATACTTTAAAATAAAACCAAAGTTTCTTTAATATATCGGCAGTGATAAACTGGAATAATTTGTTTCATTTGGACAGACATCACAAAGATTGTCTTAGACCACTCAAACCCAAGACAGATTCTGAAGCATAATAGTTTGCTGTGACATTTAATTCATCTAAATATAGTTGTTGAAAGATTAAATTTTTTCACAAGTATTAAGTATTGCAGAAGTTACTCCCAGGTCTCCAAGCTGTACTTTGTTGTAACAAGAAGCAAACTTTGAAATAATTACTTTAACTACGCATTTCTCTGAGTTAGAACACAGCAGGAAGCCCGTGTGATTGAGTATTTACTGCTGTTCCTCATGTGAGGAATAATGAAGTGTTAGTTTTACCACTGTCATTATTTTTAAAAATGTGTTTGTCTCCTTACTGAGGAATGCATATGCATTTCTTTTAGTTTGTGGATGAAGACCATAACATCAAAGAAACATGCGCTAAATATGTTAAATAGGAAAGAAAGATTTCAATTGCGACTATTGCTATAAAAACTGAATTCCACTGAAACAAAGGTAGGAGAGATTTAAGTGCTGGAGAGAACTTGTGGAAAAGTGCTGGAGTTTATTATGTTTTTTTAAATTGAATTCTTCACTGATGCATTTTATATACACATCATGATCACACTCAGTATTAAGAATTTGTACCAGTACATGACATGAGTTAATTCTCTTTTTTTCCCCATTCTCCTATCCACCATACAACCTATATACATGTACTTTGTTTCCTTTTTTAACATCATATTTTTTCTTTCCCCTAGTCACTTTACCCCTACCCTTTGAATATTTTTTTATTTTAAAATATCTATCATACATTCTAGAACTCATTTACATCTTCAGATTCTCAAGCCAGAGAAAACTACAGTATTTATACATCCATGATATATTTATTGGAGATTATTAAGATGGCCATTTATTTATCTGAGTTTGCTAGCTTGTGCTCCGGGGAGAGAAACTGGGAAATGGGATCTTTATTTATTTTTCTTGATGACTACAATTTGAAGAGATTACTCTGAGTATTTGACAAGGACATTGGTTTGTAAAATAAGAAAGATTATCTGTATCTCCTGGGAAAGGGATGTTATTTATGATTGCAATTTTTCTTAAGTAAATGTTCTCAGAGAAATTCCGGGGCCTAGGAGCAGGAGGAAACACACCTGTGTCAGTCTAGCTCAGAATAATGTTCAGTCCATCTTGTCAATAGATGCCACAGATACCATTTTGGAGTTGAGATATATGTTAAAGGAAATATATTTTAGGCATCTATTTTCCCATAATTTCATGGTTTGCCATTTCCACGCTGTCAGTCTGCATCAGAGCAGAATGTTCCCTTTCAAAGTCTTTCTTCTCCCTCACTTCACCCTTCACCTTAGTTCTGATGTCATTTTTCTGGAAGGCGATAATGTTGTAAAACATGAAACATCTCTAGTAGCATTTTCTTGTAAGAGTAAACCAAGATCTTGCTCTTGCCCTGAATGTTTCACTCTTTAATTGTTTTT
>PVIR01015440.1:0-10023 GCA_004026965.1 Petromus typicus
TCCTCCTGCCTCTGCCTCCCGAGTGCTGGGATTACAGGCGTGAGCCACCACGCCCGGCACTGTGGTATGTGGTACTGGTTGCTGCTGGGTGTGGGTCTCCACACCCAGTATTGTTATGTGGTTACCGGGGAATCGAACCCGGGCCCTTGCGCTTGCAAGACAGGCGCCGGAACCACTGAGCTAACTCCCCGGCCCAAATTAACACAGTTTATATGCTGATCCCATAAAAATGGAGTAGCCTGTATAGTGTCGAAAGGGTGCTGAACTTGAGTTAGGAGACGAAACTAACCAGGCTCTGGCTTCGCCCAGGCAGGGAAGCTGTCTGGCCCGTCTGGGTGTCAGTGTTTCATTTACGAACACATGATTTTCTAGTCTGGCTCAGGTTTGGCTCCCCTTACCCCTGCCCACTTCCTCTTGCTCTGACCAGTGTCCTAGGAGCTCAGCCTATTCTCTTCTCCTGGCTCCCAACATTCATCTCACCTCTTGCAGTTCTTCTCTTTATACCTTTTGCGGGACAGTGAAACATAGCTTCCCAACTTAAAGCTCTTCACATGATTCCGATACATGACAATCCTCACCCTGGCCCCAACTTAGACCCACAGGATCAGATGTTCCCTTAGGTTCTTTTGAGCTCTAAAAGAAATCTATAATCATTCTATGTGCTGGACCTTAGAATGTGGCATTGCCTTTGCTTTTTCCCCTCTGCTGCAATCACCTGGAAAAATCACAACTTTAAATTATACTTTCTGCCTGTGGTCACACATGCTGACCACATGCATTGCTTTTTCTCTTCTCTCAGACAATTACTTTACACCTTCTCCTCTAACAACCCTCTTTCATTTTTTGAGACAAGGGAACACTGTGTAGCTTGGGTTGGCCTTGAACTTGCTATGTAGTCCATGCTGGCCTAGAACTCGCAACTCTTTTGCCTTAGCCTCCGGAGTGCTAGATCACAGACATGTACCTCCACAGCTGGCTCCACTACACTATTACTCTTAACTTTCTACTCTGCTTGGCAATGTTGTGCAGTTCCATGGCTATAAATATCTAGCCTCCAGCTGCCACTCAAGTCACTTCCACAGACATGTCTTTTCTTACCATCTTTTTCCAATCCAACTTTTATGTATTTACTCATTCATTCATTTTTACAGTACTGGGGATCGAAGCCAACACCTCCCCACTGAGCTAAGTCCCCAGTAACAACACCTTGCCCCCTGCCCCGCTTTGTGAGACAGGATCTCACTAAATGCCCCAGGGTGAGTTTCAACTTGCAAGCTTCCCACATTAGCCTCCTGGAGCTCTGGGATAATAGGTCTGTGCTGCAGTACCCAGCTGACCTCCCGCTGCTATATTTTCCAGCTGAAATTATAACATTTACTTATTCACATGTTTGGCTGTCTCCTCTCACTCGCTTTTAAATTCAGTAAAAGCAATGATCTTAATTAGTCCTGTTATCTCTATTTAAGAAGCCTAAAATAATGTCTAGGTAAATATTTGTTGAATGTGTATAAGATATAATGAATGCACTAGCGGAGAGAAGATAAGGACAGCATTAAAGCCAGGAAGATATTTTTTGTCTTGTTTTTGTTTTTGAGACAAGATCTCCCTATGTAGTACAGGCTGGCCCTGAACGCATTATATAGCCCAAGCTGGCCTCAAACTCCTGGCAAACCTCCTGCCTCAGCTTCCCAAGTGCTGGGATTACAAGTGTGCACCACAGCCTGGTTTTTACTTCAGTCTGCCTCAAAAGTGCAAGGTCATGAATTTGATTCCACCACCACCAAAAACACAAAACAAAAGGAAACAAAACAAAACAAAAAAAAGCTTGTGCCACCACACCCAGTGCAGGAAGATTTTTAAATTTTAATTATTTTATTTTGGTACTAGGGATCAAACTCAGGACCTTGTACTTTGGAGGCAGGTGCAGTACCACTGGCTAAATCCTTTCCTGAGGAAGATATATTAACCTAGGAAATATTCCAGGTATCAGTTATTTTTTACTTGATTATTTATTTAAAAAATAAGTAGCCAGAAGTGATGGCGCATACCAGTAATACTAGCACTTGGGAGGCTGAGGCAGATGGATTGCAGTAAGTTCAAAATCAGCTTTGATTACACATAAATATCCTGCCTAAAAAAAAAAAAGACCATAGCAGGATATAGCACTTTATACCTGTAATCCCAGAACTCTGGAAGGCTGTACAAAGAGGACCATGAGTCTAAGCCCTGCCTGAACAGCTAACAACTTAGCAAGATCCCATCTCCAGTAAAAAATTTTTTAAGGGGGTTGGGGATTTAGCTCAGTGGTTCTGGTGCCTATCTTGCAAATGCAAGGGCCCGGGTTCAATTCCCTGGTAACCACATACAATACTGGGCATGGAAACTCACCCCAGCAGCAGTCAGCAGCACATACCACAGTGCCGGGCGTGGTGGCTCACAACCTGTAATCCCAGCACTCGGGAGGCAGAGGCAGGAGCTTTGCTATGATGCGAGTTTGAGGCTGAGCTCAAGGCCAGCTTGAACTACAAAGCGAGACCCTGTCTCCAAAAAAAAAAGACAAATGTTTTTTTAAAAAAGAGCTGGAGATGGGCTGGGGATTTAGCTCAGTGGTTCCGGTGCCTGTCTTGCAAGTACAAGGACCCAGGTTCAATCCGGGTAACCACATACAATACTGGATGTGGAGACTCATGCGCAGCAGCAACCAGTGTCACATACCACAGTGCCCGGCGTGGTGGCTCACGCCTGTAATCCCAGCACTCGGGAGGCAGAGGCAGGAGGATTGCTGTGATATGAGTTGGAGGCTGAGCTCAGGGCCAGCCTGAACTACAAAGCTAGACCCTGTCTTAAAAGAAAACAAAACAAAAAAAAAAGCTGGGGATGTAGCTCAGTGCAAAGACCCAAGTTCAATCCCCTGTACTGGAAAAACATGATTATTTGTACTGGGAGAGCCAGACATAGTGGTGCACATCTGTAATCCCAGCACTCGGAAGCTGAAGCAGGATTGCTAGTGTGGACTACATAGCAAGACCCTGTATCAGAAAATAATGTGTTGTGATAGATGAAAATAATACAAAATTCAAATTTCAATGTCCATAAGAAAGTTCTAGTGAAATACAACTATACTAATTTATGTATTGTCTATGGCTGCTAATGTAATTGTTCTTCCAATGCTCTTGGGCAACAAATCTTTTGGTTTTTTTAGTTTTTTCTCACTTTATAGTTCAGGCTGGTCCTGAACTCAGCCTTGAATTCAGCAATCCTCCTGCCTCTGCCTCCCAAGTGCTAGGATTACAGGCTATGAGACACCACAATTGGCACTGTGTGGTGTGTGGTACAGATTACTGGTGGGCATGAGTTACCACATCCGGCATTGTTGTATGTGGTTACCAGGGATTGAATCTGGGGCATTGTGCTTGCAAAACAGGCGCCAGAACCACTGAGCTAAATCCTTGGTCTGGGCAACAAATCTTAAAACATTTTTTCTTTAGCCTTTTACAGAAAAACTTTGGAAATCCTTGTTCCAACAGATTTAATTATCACAGAGTAATGCCATACAGGTTGGCAAATACAGAATCTAGAGAAGTACAAGCTGTAGAAGGTAATTTAGAGAATGTCTAGTCTAACATCTTCATTGTAGACGACACCAGGGTTCAAAAAGACAAAGGGTCTTTTCCAGCTGGACAGTGATCCATAGCAAACCTGGCCCTGGAGCCCAATGCTGACTCCTGCTCAGGAAAGCAGACTTTAGAAACCATAGCATTTTAATGCATCCAGACAAGTCAGAAGTATCAGACAAACTTATGACTCCACATTAACTATCAGAACTGGCTGAAGTGCACTGTCATATATGTGGCCGCTGTGATAAGAAACATAAAACATCTTCAAGGGCTGGACTTTCAAACATACCTGAGGGTGCTTGGAAAGTGAAAACTCTTCTCCCCACCTTGAGAAGAAGAATTAAAAGAAGATTAACATTCCCCAAATGTTACATTTGTTCTCTCTTTTTTGGGTTTGTTTGTTTTTGAGACAAGGTCTTGCTTTTATAGTTCAGGCTGGCCCTGAGCTCACTATGTAGCTCAGGCAAACCTCAAACTCAGCAATCCTCCTGCCTCTGCCTTCCTGAGTGCTGGGATTAGAGGCCTGAGCCACCACACCCTGCATTGTGGTATGTGGTTACCAGATTGAACTCTGGACCTTGCGCTTGCAAGGCATACACCTGAACTACTGAGCTCAATCCCCAGCCCTGTTCTCTGTTTATTTTAAAACATACTTAATAATCTGCTGTAGATACTAGAAAGCCAAAAGAGATGAGAAGCACGAGAGACCACAGACTGTGCGCTGACTTGTCAGCAGATACTGGTATGAGGGAGACAGCTCAACACTCATTCATCACTTGCTCCCAGGTGAACAGCTGCTCTCTTGAGAACACCTGCCCAGCAGGATGAGCTTCTGGTGGATTTTCAGTACATGCTGAATAAGTATAATTTCATAATAGGGGACCAGGTTCAAAACATTCACTATGCTCAATAGTATAGAACCAATTCATTAAGATCTCCTGGGAAGACAGCAGGGTGAGTATCGCAGACACAAAATTCTACCATGTTTTCACTTTTATTTACTTATTTATTTTGAGATGAGGTTTCCCTTGTGTAGTTAAGGCTCGGCCTGTCTCTGCCTCCCAGGTGCTGGGATTACAGGCATGCGTCACCAAGGCCAGCACTGTGGTATGTGGTGCTGATTGCTAGTGAACGTGAGTCTCCATACCCAGCATTGTTCTATGTGGTTACCAGGGATCGAACCCTGGACCTTGCACTTGCAAGGCAGGCACCTTTGAGATTGAGTCTTGCTATGTCACTAAGATGTTGAGGTTGGAACTTTTGATCCTCCTGCCTCAGTCTCCCAGACGGTTTGCACCACCATGACCTGCAGAAATTAGGTTTAACATTCAGAGTCATCTTGTCTGGACAAGGGTCGGATCCTCCAAAGCTCGGTGACCCTCAGACCTATGCAGCTCACAAAGCTCAATCTGCAAGGTCTGGCCAAATGCAAGTGCTCCTCTGACTTCATAAATGTTAACTGTCCTTCCACATAGAATTCAATGAGGAATACAACTAAGATCTTCATGACTTGCTATTTGAAGAATTTTAACTTACCCAATGGAACGCAGTTTGAAATTTCTTTGATCAATACTAAGTACTTTTACTTCCTAAAAAAGAAAAGGAAGTTTTTATGTTAAAAAATACTCAAACCATCTATTAAACATAGCTAGATTGCCTCTTTCCCTAGAAAATAGCATGCAATTTTTCTGAAGCAAAGAAAATTTAAATATTAACCAAAACAGATCAAGCTAAATAAATTCCAAGGAAATAGGGTTTTTTCTTACATATTCAAGGGAAATATTTGTAAAAACATATACAATATAGCCTATGAAATGGCACACACCTGTAATCCCAGTACCAGGGAGGCTGAGGCAGAATGATCTCATTATAAGGTTAGACAGTTATAGAGTTGTATACTTATATAGTTATAAAGTTATATAGCAAGTTTAAGTTCAAAGGCCATTTTGTACTACATAGTGAGACCTTGTTTATTTATTTATTTATTATTTTTTAGGTTTTTTTTTTTGAGACAGGGTCTCGCTTTGTGGTTCAGGCTGGCCCTGAGCTCAGCCTCCAACTCACATCACAATCCTCCTGCCTCTGCCTCCCAATATTTTTTTGTTGTATATTCTAGGCAGGCCGAGAACTCACTGTCATCCAACCTGACCTTGAGCAAAGGGTGATACTCTTGTATCAACTTCCCAGTGCTGGGATTACAGGCATACAGCACGATATACTGCCTCAGCTTTAAAATACGAATTAAAGGCCCATCTGCTTAGTGAAAAATAAAAACTGTTGCTTACCCGGGGTATGAAGTATTCATCAGCACTGAATTTATAAAGCCATTCATCCAAAAAGTGGAACAGAAGAGACTGCAAGTCATCCCCTACACGGGATTAAAAAGGGCCACGACAGAATGCTGTTTAATAACGCGGCTCTCTAAAACCACGTTTCCACCTGAAAACACAGTGAATTTCTTAGGCTAGTTAAAGAAGAGAAACGGGTTCATAATCAATTTTGTTCTTATTGTAAAAATACACTCAGGATGCAAAACACTGAACATCTGTGTGATGGCTTTTTCCTTGTGAAGAAATCGGTTACCTTGGGCTTCTACTTCTACTGTCTGGAGGGGCTCCACGGTCCCCGTGTCTGTCATGTATGCGAACATGGCCATGGCGCACTGTTCAAACGCCTCCTCCAGCGTCTCTCCCCATGCGTGTAACCTGAAGAAACATATGCATGCTTTGTGTAACATACTCCACGGTGAGAGCAAAAACTCAACAACAAAATTCAAATAAAATCAGCTTCATAAGTACAAAACTAATACTTTTGCGTGTGTGTGGTAGTGAGGATTGAATTCAGGGCCTTTGCACTGAGCTACTTGCCCATTTTCAAATTATTTTACTTAACAGATCATCTCACCACATTGCCCGGGCAAGCCTCCAACTTTTGATCCTCCTGCCTCAGCCTCCAAGAGTACTCGGGCCGTAGGCATGACCACCACATCTGGCTGGAAACTAGAAGCTTTTAAACTATCATGATCATATTTAAAGCAGAAGAAGATACAATGAAAGTAGAAAAATTTTTAAAACTAGGGCACCCAGCTTAAAATATTCAACTTTCCTATTTAATGACAGCTTCAAAAGAATAAAGTCCAGCTATACTCACTGGACATCTGCTGTATGATCCAGATCTGAGGGAGAGAGGAAGAAAGATCAGTTACTAAATTTGATTCTCAAGAACACAAGAAAATCACTCCACTTCATTATTATTCATGTTAAGAACATCATTCTTAAAGAATGAGCAAATGTGAGGTAGCTCCAACATTCTTCTATCTACCACACAAAGTTAACTGTTGTTAGAGGTTGGCTTCTTTTCTTGTTTGGGGCAAGCTGTGTTTTTGTTTAATTTTTTTTTTTCCAGAACCCAAGATTAAACTCATGACCTTGTACTTGAGAGGCAGGCACAGCATCACTGAGCTAAATCCCCAGCATTTTTGTTTAATTTTTTGAGACAGGGTATCACTGTAAAGCTCATGCTAACCTCAAACTTTCTATGTAGGGGCTGGGGATTTAGCTCAGTGTTCTAGCGTCTGCCTGGCAAGTGCAAGGTCCTGAGTTTGATCCCTGCTACCACATATTACAGTGCCAGGCATGGTGGCTCACACCTGTAATCCCAGCACTTGGGAGGCAGAGGCAGGATTGCTGTGAGTTCAAGGCTGAGCTCAGGGCCAGCCTGAGCTACAAAGTGAGACCCTGTCTCAAAAAATAAAATAAAATAAAAACAAAAAATAAACTTCACAATAAATATTAAGCATTTTCCTAATCTCGCAAGCAGACAAAATACAACTTCTGTACCATGCTCGATTGGATCTGGTATCTCAGCATTTTCAGAGTCTGATGATATCATGACTTCCACCAATTCTTTCCACTGAGCATCACAAGATATTAGAGTGAGAAGGAATTCTTGGAGATTAACATCGTTCCTAGGATTCAGAAAGGAACTTAAAATCCAGACTCTGTGGCCTTTTGAGGACTGCTCTGTTATTTACAGGGACAGCTGGGAACTGAGGTTCTCTTGGTCCCATGTTAGTGCACTTCGCACTGTAGCACTTCATCTTTTAGTGGTACTTAGAGTGCAAATTCATCACCCAGAAAAATTAACAAGGACTTAGTACGTTCCAGGTGCTAAGGGACTCAACGACCAGCAAAGACGATAAACTAAGGAACATGATAGGTGTTAACTCTAAAAATATGAAAACATGTGACCACAAACACACATGTAAGACTGTTCACAACTATTCTATTTACAAGAAGCAAAACCCAATGGACGTCAGTAAGAGATAAACTAGAGTAATCCTCCAGTGGAAGATCCCTTACCAATAAAAAAGCATGAACTAGTGTGTGTGCATGAACACGAATCTCAAAACATTACTCTGAGTGAGAAATGCAGAAGTCTTAGCATGAAACTGCATCCCAACCCCGGCTCTTGGCCAAACTAACAGCACAAGGCTGCCTCCCTAGCAAGGGCCCAGATGCAGGCGGGTGTGGGAGGTCAGCAGGGGCAGAATGCACTGTTCTAGAATTGGCTGTTCCAGAACTCCCTGTTCAACATCTGTCTTCCCTTAAGATAAGCAAGTTCCATAAAGGGTTTACATCTCTTTCACAGTTCAGAAGTATCTTTCTCAAGGACTTGAGACATTCCTTTGCAATGTAATCATCTGCAAGCAACAGGCCACTGTCTCCCAGTCTTTGCAGGAAGACAATGTTATCTTCCATAACTGGAACTAGCAGACAGAACGCCTCTGCATTCACACTGACCGCCTTTCAGACTTTATCATTTCTCTGACTCTTCTCAGCCCTCGCTCTCTCATCCTCCCTGGGAAATATCCAATCATTCTCCTACAAAGTGGAATGTAGCTCAGCTCTTGCTACTATTGCCAGTAGTTATTAAAGAAAAAAGAAATCTGACCTGCTTTAATTAGTATTGCGCTGTATTATCTAACATAAATGAAGCCAGAAATAAAGGAACCTACATGTGTGATTGCATTTATATGAAACTGTAAAAACTGGTTGTTGTTTTTTTTTTGTTTTTTTTTTTTTAGGTTTTTGGAGACAGGGTCTCACTTTGTGGTTCAGGCTGGCCCTGAGCTCAGCCTCAAACTCACATCACAATCCTCCTGCCTCTGCCTCCCGAGTGCTGAGATTACAGGCGTGAGCCACCATGCCCGGCACTGTGGTATGTGGTACTGGTTGCTGCTGGGTGTGAGTCTCCACACCCAGTATTGTTATGTGGTTACTGGGGAATGGAACCCCGGCCCTTGCGCTTGCAAGACAGGCGCGGAACCACTGAGCTAACTCCCCGACCTAAAAACTGGTTTTTAACTACAGTTTCCTCTTGCCCCTTTCCAGGGCCTAATTCAAAGGGAGCAAGAGAAAACATTCTAGGGTGATAGAAGGGTTCTACAGCTTGACTGGAGTGTATCTGTTTAATAAAGCCCACTGGATAAGCACCTTACTCACGTATGATATGTAAATTATACTTCAATCTTTCTTTCGTACTCGGAATTGAACCAAGGGCCTTTGCAATGAGCTATGTCCCAGCCCTCTTTTCCTTTTCATATTGAGCTAGGATCTTGCTAAGTTGCCCAGACTGTGCTTGCTTTGGTAGCACATATTCAAAGTTGCCCAGGCTGAGAGTCAAACTTGCCATCCTCCTGCATCAACCTCTTAGAGAGCTGAAATTACAGGCCTGTGCCACCAGGAGCGGCTTATACTTTAATTTTTAAAACAATCAGTTTGCGGGCCAGAGATTTAGCTCAGGGATTCCGGCGCCTACCTAGCAAGTGCAAGGTCCTGAGTTTGATCTCCCATAACCACACACCACAGTAACGGGCATGGCGGCTCATATCTGTAGTTCCAGCATCAGGAAGCCCAGGCACGAGGATTGCTGAGAGTTTGAGGCTGAGTTTAGGACCACCCTGAACTATAAAGCGAGACCCTGTCTCAAAAAAAAAAAAAAAATCAGTTTAAGCCTGGTATGTTTAAACCTGGTGTATTTCTGTAGTTCCAGCTACTCAGGAGGCTAAGGCAGAGGATCACAAGTTAAGATGCTAGCTTGGGCAAAGTAGTGAGGCTGTCACTAAAATTTAAAAAGGTTTGGAAGTATAGCTCAGTGATAAGAGTCCTTGACGGCTATGCACAAGGCCCTGGGCTGAATCTCTAGCACTGAAAAATCAAATCAGTTTTAAAAGACAATGACATACTGATATAGGGCAGTGGTTCTCAAATTTTTCATCTCAAAATTGAGGCAGGAGGATCAAGTTCAAGACTACACTGAACTATACAGTGAGTTTAAGACAAGCCCAGAGCCGGGGAGTTAGCTCAGTGGTTCCAGCGCCTGTCTTGCAAGCGCAAGGGCCCGG
>PVIR01015440.1:10123-38432 GCA_004026965.1 Petromus typicus
ACAAAAAAAAAAAAAAAAAAAAAAAAAAAAAAAGACAAGCCCAAACTACATGAGACTGTTTAAAAAAAAATTTTTTTTTGAGACAGGGTCTCACTTTGTAGTTCAGGCTGGCCCTGAACTCACTATGTAGTTCAGGCGAGCCTTGAACTCACAGCAATCCTCCTGCCTCTGCCTCTGCCTCCTTAGTGGAGTGCTGCGATTACATTCATGAGCCACCACACCCAACATTGTGATATGTGGTACTGATTGCTGGTGGTGTGTCTCCACACCGCAGACCTTGCACTTGCTAGGCAGGGATCAGAACCACAGCTAAATCCCCACCCCACCCCCATTTTTTTTTAACATCTTAGAAACCCTTTATTCTCTTAGAGTATTGAGGAGCTCAAAAAGCATGTGTTTAATGGGTTGTATCTGTCAATGTTAACTATACCTTTTAGAAACTGTAACTGTAATTTAAAATACTTCATTCAGGGCTGGGAATTTTGCTCAGTGGCACCGCACATGCCTGGCAAGCACAAGGTTCTGAGATCAATCCCCAGAACCACAATACATAGATACATAGATAGATACATACATACATACACACACACACATACATATTTGAAAACAACCTGTTTTATTTAACAAATTATTTATTTATTCATTTATTGTAAGGGCAATTAAACTCAGAGCCTTCACATTGAAGGCTCCTTTTTTTTCTTTTCCTTCTCGAGACAGGGTCTTGCTAAATTGCCCAGGCTTGGCTTGAACTTGAAAACCTTGTGCCTCAGTTCCTTCGAGTGCCGGGACTACCAGGAATGTGTCACCGTTTCTAGCTAACATGAATTATATTTTATGAAAATAACTACATCGTCCAAAATTGAGGAAAGTGGCCATGTCTGGCGGCTGGGATTTTCCCCCTCCTCATTCTTTTTTCCTTGTGTATGCAGTATCACCAAGCAGCACTCCCAGGCCTTTCACGTGAGCCCGACTTCACGGAACACACCTGGAATCCCCGCACTCTGGGGGACTGAAACCACAAGGACCACAAATTCGAGCTCAGCCCGGGCAACTCAGCGCGACCCTGTTTCAAAACGTTACAAAAAAGAAAGAAAGAAAAGCTAGGCATGTGGCTCAATGCAAAGGCCCTGGGGTCAGTCTTCAGTATCACGCAACCGCGTGAGGGCTAATGAAAATGCACTGTAATTTGTTTTGTTTTTATCTCTTCAGTGCTAAGGACTAGCCCCATAGTAGGCAAGCACTCTACCACCGGGCTGCACCTCCAGCTAAATTCATTATAGAACATCCTCAAATAATGTAAATGAGATTCAGGGATAGGTGATGTAGCTTGCCGTTTCTTTCTTTCTTTTTTTAAGTATTACACAAATTACATTCGAAGCCAGCCTAGTCGATGTAGCTCAGTAGCAGAGCCACCCTGGATTCAATCAGGAAATACCGGAAAAGGAAGAAGGGCGGTAGGGAGGGACGCAGGAAAAAATTAATAACAACCACAAAATCTTAAGTTTTCCCTCTCCCCAGACCCAGTCACAATCTTAACTATCCCACTCTTGAGAGATAAAAAAAAAAAAGAGACAACCTTGAAGATTCTTCAAATACAACTTTGTCCACCTGTCGTGGTTACACACAACTGTAACCCTACAGGCGGCTGAGCCGAGGAAGATCACAAATTCGAACCTACCCTGGGTAACTTAGAGCTTTGTGAGACATGATCTCAAAAGAAAATCTGAAACAATGACTGGGGGATGTAGTTCTGTGTGAAGGCGTTGGGTTCAATCCACTACCCGGGGAAAAGGGGGAAAAAAAACACAGATTTTTAAAGTTACTGCACTGGTTAAATTCATGAGGAAAACCTGTGAGTAGGCACGTTGGAAAAAGATGAAGAGATTGCAAACGTAGGAATCAAGTCTCCAGACCCTCAAACCAGGAAGGGCCAGGTAAGGAGCCAGGCATGCCAACATCTAAAGAGAGAAGTGAGCTGTCTACTCACATTCGTACTTCTGAATGACTGGAGGATACTTGGCTTTGATTGCTTTCTGGTCCTCAGTTAAATTGTAATCTCTAACATCCTCCTTTTCCAGCGCCATGATTTCAGAACTGAACGGGTACTTCCGCCCTTCATCTACGGGACTTCGGCCCAGAAATAAGACGTCCGCCCTGGACCCCGCCTCTTCGCGCGCATCCTTAAAGGACCAGCAGTCTACCCTCGGAGCTAGCGAGAGCTTATCAGCCCTTTTACAATTCTGTCTAAATTATGTTGCTTGGATCGTACGTTTAAAATCGTATGTCCTCTCTCCTGTACTTGTTTATAACTCTTTTTTTTCTAAGCATCGAGAAAACAAGTTGGAGGATACCTTAAATAACATACCTCTGGGTCTAAGTGCCGAGGCTTTTTTTTTCCCCGCCTCGTTCCCAGAGTTAATAAGTAGACTCAAACATTTTAGACTTCTTTATCTCAGTATTGTACTCGGAGAAAGTCGCTAGCGTACAGTAATAGTACTAAGAAAATGGCTGCCCCTAGGAGTGTGCGGCCAGAACCTGTCACGTGATCAGCACGGGCACAGTCCCATCGGTCCGGGCGCGCGCGCGATCTATGGAAATCGGCCTCGGGCAGTGGGGGGGGAGGGGCGGAGCGCGCGCCTAGGTCCCGCGGGAAGCAACTCTACGCATCAGGATTGGCCAAGAATGCAGTTTCCCCGCCCATTCCACCTTTCAGTGCGCGCCGATTGGCCGATGTTGGCGCGAAGGCCCTCGAGCCGGCCCTCACGCAGGGACCGCAAGAAACAATAGAGGCCGCGCGCGGAGAGCGAGCGCCCGCTGTCTCCCGGCCCCTCCCACGTCGTTCGGCTCCAGGGTCCTCCTGGGTCTCCTGCCGCCATGGCTGACAAGGAAGGTGAGGGTGCCGAGGGTGCCGCGAGAGAGTAAAAGGAGCTGGGACTGCGTCGCGGCCTGCACACGGCCTAGTAGGGAATCAGGCCCGTCGCAGCCGAGCGAAGCCCTAACACCGCGGGCGTGAGAGGGAGCTCCCGGCGGGACGGGCCGACGGCGTCACAGTGGCTCAGGAGCAGATGCGCGATGCCTCTGGGTGAAGCTGGCGGCAGGGCCCGGGCGGTGTGCGTCACCCTTCCTCCCTCTAGTCGGCCAGCTCTGCGTTCACCCCAGACCGGGTGCGCGGCCCCTCGCAGGTCCTGTGGACTTTGCGTGCGGGAGCGCGCGTTGAAGGCCCAGTTCCCGTAGTCCGACGGGTAGCGGACTTCTGGCCCGCAAACATGGACAGCAGTGTTGGTGCTGCGCCTGGGGAGATGGAGATAAATTTTCTCCTCTTAAATCTAGAACGAAGAATCCATGCTTTAGAGAAATTGACTCGTTCGCGTTTCTGTACGCTAACTTGATTTGTTTTAAAAAATTTTAGCAGCTTTTGACGACGCTGTGGAAGAACGAGTGATCAACGAGGAGTACAAAATATGGAAAAAGAACACACCTTTTCTTTATGATTTGGTGATGACCCATGCTCTGGAGTGGCCCAGCCTAACTGCACAGTGGCTTCCTGATGTAACCAGGTGAGATGCATCTTGAATGTTGCTTTGCTGTCTCTTCAGTTTAGACTTCTCACGGTCATCGGAGGGTACAAGTCGAAGCCTGTTAATGACTTTTTTCCCCTTATACCAAAAAGAAACTGAAAATGTATAATTTTTTTGTGATTTGTCTGGCGAGAGAGATTATGATGATGATGTGTTTTTGCTCTGATGCTGAATTTGAACAGCCGTGTTACAAATAGAGTAAACCGAACAATATAAAATGTGACAGTCTTCAAAAAATACTCTGAATCCAGTTCATTGACAAATCATTCTCACTATCCTTTCCAGCAGCTGGTTAATACAAAGATAAATATTGGACTTCTTTTCAAGGAGCATATTGTCTAGTTGAAGAGGCAGATGTCAACTAGTAATTATAGTCGTGTGATGAGTGTAATTATATAGATAATTAGGATAATTAGGAAATACCTGAAAGGAGCTGAAGGGTTTGAGATTCTGAGTACCATCCATGACACCAAACAAAAAGACACCCGAGCTTGGCATGGTGGCACCTGCCTCTAATCCTAGCTACAGCAGTGAGGCCAATTAGACCATTTTTCAATAAAAAGGGTGAGAAATTGGGCTCAGTGGTAGATCAAGCCCACAGGTTCAGTCCCCAATACAGAAAGGGGAAATGAAAGCCTGAAGGTGTGTTTTTAGGCTTTTCATATAAGATAGTTGGATATAGTAGGCACAAGTGTTCCTTACACATAAATAGCTTCTAATAGAGGGGATGGGTGTTACCTGGTTGAGCTTAACATTTATACAGGCACTATTAGGTTCCACATATCAGTGTATAGAAATCAATTATAATTGCCACTAATGTGCACAAAAACTAACAAGCAAGGGAAGCTGTGCCTCTTGCCTCTGCATGGAGTGTCAGGATTAACTTATAGAAGTGACAATGGAAAGATGAAGGTAAATATAGATAAGTTTTTTGTTGTTATTGTTGAAACATAGTCTTGTCTTATTTTTTATTTTGTTTTGGTTTTTATTTGGCTATGATTTTTTTTTTTTTTTTTTTTTTGAGACAGGGCCTCACTTTGTAGTTCAGGCTGGCCCTGAGCTCAGCCTCAAACTCACCTCACAGCAATCCTCCTGCCTCTGCCTCCCGAATCCTGGGATTACAGGCAAGAGCCACCACGCCCAGCACTGTGGTATGTGGTACTGATTGCTGGTGGTTTTGAGTCTCCATGCCCAGGATGATACATGGTTACCGGGGATCAAACTCGGGTCCTTGCACTTGCAAGACGGGCGCCAGAACCACTGAGCTAAATCCCCGGCCCCCTTGCTATGTTTTTTGAGACAAGGTCTCAATATGTAGCTCAGGCTGGCCTTGAACTCAGGGAATTCCTCCTGCCTCTGTCTCCGGAGTGCTGGGACTACAGGCCTGTGCCACAACCCTTGTCTGTCATACAGTCTTGTATAGTCACTAAGTTGCTAGGCTGGGCTCAAACTTAGCAATTTCTTGTAATTGAACAGGATCAGTGGAGGTTCCAAAGCTCTTCACCTTACCCAGAGAACAAGTTCACGAACTCCTGTGGCAGAAAAATAGTTTTCAGTACTAGTCAAATAAGAGACTCGGGGAGGTACACACTCAAAGGAATGAATGTGCAAGTCCCCAAGAGAAAGAGACTTCATAAAACAAAAAGAGAAAAACAACTTCTTATTTTTTGAAATGGAACGTTCATGATTCTCTCGAGATGGAAATCCAGGGAAAAAGTGGTTAAACTTTTTGTTAATCCTGAGAAATTTTGCGTTTAATAGGTCAGGAGGGAAAGGACCTTAAATTTAACTACTGGGAATGCTGATGTGTATCACCTTTGCACCTGGAAGTTGTAGTCTTCTTAAAATTGTAATTTTTAGTTATGAGTCTCCTTTTTAATTTCTACTTTCATCTCTTCTGTCTTAGCTCATTCCTGTCTCAGCCTGCCATAGTGCTAGAGTATAAGTATGTGTCACCATGTCCAGCCAGTTGATACTAATACAAAACTTCATCACAATCAGCCTGCCTATTGAACAAATTGTTTTCATTCAGAGTAACATTCAGGCCAGGTGTGGTGGCACATTTCTCTTACCAAAGAGGCTGATGCAGGAGGATCATCAGTGAGTTTCAGGCAACCTGAACTATGTAGTGAGACCCTGTCTCAGAACACAAAAATAGAGTAACATTCTAAAGCTATGTTTTATCCTAAATACCTTCAAAACTCAGTTATTTTTAAAATGTGCTGATTAGACTAATTCAGTTCAATGATAGAAATTTGATATAAGTTGTAAGAATAGGTCTACCGGGACTGAAGATGTAGCTTAGTGGTACTGCACCTGCCTGGCAAGTACAAGGTCTTGAATTCAATCTCCAGATTGAGAGAAAGATAGATCCTAGTTCAATCTCCAGATGTGGGCTGGGGGTTGGGGGATGGGGCGGTATACTAATTTCTTGTGGCATAACTATCCTAGAAAGATACTATACAAAACCGTAGCAAATGCCTAGAAGTTTAGAATTGGAAGCTTCTTCATCATGACCAAGAACTCATATTCAGCTTATCATCACTCCCCAGAAATTTGTGAGGAGTTCAAGATAAGCAGAGTCACCCCACTATGGGTCCCTGGAATTAAACCCAAGGTTTGCACTGAGCTACATACCCAATCCTCCACCCCCATTTTTTTTTTTTTTTAAGGCAATCTCGCTTTGCAGTTCAGGCTGGCCCTGAGCTCAGCCTCCAACTCATCACAGCAGTCCTCCTGCCTCTGCCTCCCGAGTGCTGGGACTACATGCATGAGCCACCACACCCAGCACTTTGGTATGTGGTACTGATTGCTTCTGGGCGTGAGTCTCCACGCCCAGTATTGTATAACGGTGGGGGGGGGCATCAAACCCAGGCCCTTGTGCTTTCAAGACAGGTGCCGGAACCAGTGAGCTAAATCCCCTCCCCTCCCCCCCTTTTTTTAAGGGTTGTCAGGCAGAAATTTAAGATGTATACTCAAAGTAATACAGTGCAGGCTCCAGAGAGAGGTGCACAACAGTAAGGAGCTACAAATATTTATGTATTTTGGGCAGTGAAAATCTGGATTTTGTTGGTCTGTAGTCTTGGTTTAGGGGGTGGAAGATGGCTCATCTATAGAAAGAAAATGGGTGTAGGAGAAAACCCATTTGTGTTGGGCACGGTGGCACGTGACTATAGTCCCAGCACTCAGCCTGTGGCAGGAGAGTCACAGTGAGTTCAAGGCCAGCCTGAACTATATAAAGAGACATTGTCTCCAAAAACCAGAAAAGAAATAAAAAAAGAAACTATACTACGCAACATAAATAGCTAGAAGCGTTCAGAAACAATTGTTGTGCTTTCCAAGGTTCTCATTTGGTATATATGGACTGGATCTGAGAATTTGCATCGCTTTTTTTGTTTGAGACAAGGCCTCAACTATATACGTAGTTCAAACCGACCTTGAATTTGTGATTCTACTGCTTCAACCTTCAAATACTTGTACTACAGGCAGAGGAGCCAAGCCCAGTAAAAATTTGCATTTCTAACATTCCCAGACAATGTTGATGCTTTTGGTCCAGGGACCACACTTTTAAGAACCTTCTCTTTAAATGAGAACCAAAATAGATGTTTCAGGTCAGAATTCAGCTCAGTGGTTCTGTTGTCTGCCTTGCAAGTGAAAGGTCCTGAGTTAGATCCCTGGTAACCGCATACCACAATGCTGGGCATGGTGCCTCAGTTTATCAGCAATTAGTACCATATATCACAATGCCAGATGTGGTGACTCACACCTGTAATCCCAGGTCTTGGGAGGCAGAGGCAGGATTGCAGTGAGTTCCAGACTTACCTGGGCTTCATAGTGAGTTCTGGCCCAGGCTGAACTACAAAGTGAGACCTTGTCTTTAAAAAAATACATATATATCATCATGTATATTTACAAATTTTTAATCTTAAGTATGATCATACTGTATATGTAAAATGTACCAATAAGCTTAAATATAAAAATAAAAAGAACCTCTATAGTTAATCATTTTGAGGAATCATACACCACGTTAAGCTCAGAAATGTTCTGAATTTCTTGTTTTTGCAAAAGAAAATTTGAATGGACCTTTGAGGCCATGCAGAAGGTGAGTCTGATAGCATACATCTGTGTTCCCAGCACTTGAGAGGTTGAGGCAAGGAGACTGCCACAAATTCAAGGCCACCCTTAACTACATAGCTAGACCCTGCTCAACAACAACAACAACAAAAAAATATTGGGCGTGGTGGTCAAGCCAGCACTCAGTTCAACACTCAGAAGGCTTTAGACCTGAGGAACACTGCAAGTCTGAGGCCACCCTGAGCTACTATATAACAAGACTCTGTCTCAGAAAAATAGACACTCGAGTCCAGTTTAATCTTTCCTATGCTTTTTTCCACTTGCTTTCCAATATCTAGTTGTTTAAGGATTTTCATTCCAGTTTTGTTACTTAACAGTTACATGATCTTAGGCAAATTGCTTATTTTCCTAAGCTTCGAATATCTTCATTTTCCAATTGGAATACAACATAGTGATGGGTATTTTTTATCTTTTAAGACAGTATCTTACTCTGCAACCTAGGTTATTACTGCCTCACCCTTTCTAGTGCTGGGATTGCAGTTATATACCACACTGTCTGACCCGACTGTTGTTGTAGTGTTGCTATTGAGAGATTTTTGTTTTTTTGGGAGAGAGGTTGAGATAGGGGCTTGCCAAATAGCCCAGATGGGTTCAAATTTGTGATCTTCATGTTTTGGCTCAAAGTGCTATGATTGCAGGTATGTGCCACCATGCCCATTGTTGGAGTTTCTGTTTTTTCACTATGTAATCCAGATTGGCTCCAAACTCACATGGATCCTCTTGCCTCAGCCTCATGAGTACTAGAATTGTAGGCCTATGCCACCACCCATAGTGATCAATGGTTAACATGCTATCATTTTTGAGACCTGTTTAGGTCTAACCTCATCATGAATGCTTTAATTACAGAAGCAATTTTTTAAATTCAAACATTATTTGCCTTTCATACATTATATATTGTGTAGTATTTAGTATTTGTAGTATTTAGTATAGGCATATGGTTTTTTGAGGTCAAGAATTATATCTTAATCGTCTTTTTTTTTTAGGTTTTTTTGAGACAGGGTCTCGCTTTGTGGTTCAGGCTGGCCCTGAGCTTAGCCTCCAACTCACATCACAATCCTCCTGCCTCTGCCTCCCGAGTGCTGGGATTACAGGCGTGAGCCACCACGCCCGGCACTGTGGTATGTGGCACTGGTTGCTGCTGGGAGGGAGTTTCCACGCCCAGTATTGTTATGTGGTTACCGGGGAATCGAACCCGGGCCCTTGCGCTTGCAAGACAGGCGCCAGAACCACTGAGCTAACTCCCCGGCCCATATCTTAATCGTCTTTGTGCCCTGACAGCATTTGGAGCAGTGTGTCCATCGATTACTTACTCAATGATGTGTTTGAACAATTATAACTAACGTTCTTCCCTTTTGGTAAAGCTAGGTGCTCTGTCACTGAACTGCAGCACCACCTCCTCCTTTCTCTTTTAACAAAGATTTTAATAGACAAAAATATTAAGAGTATCTTGCAATTGTTTTCCTTCTGACCCTCAGTAAAGAGTATGTAGCCAATCTACTTCTTAATCCATTAAACTTATTTCCCAAAGTGACTTTTTGTTTTGGTTTCTGTGATGGTGGAAATATCAGAGGTTGTACTTAGCATGTCGTGCTAATCTACCACTAAGCTACCGTCTAGTCAAATGCCAATACTTCCCAAGCACTTTTTTGTTTTTAATTATTATTTTGACGTTACTAAGTTGCCCAAAGATTGGGCTGGGGCTTTAGCTCAGTGGTTCCAGCGCCGGTCTTGCAAGTGCAAGGACTGGGGTTCGTTCCCTGGTAACCACATACCATACTGGGCATGGAGACTCAAGTCCAGCAGCAACCAGTACCACATACCACAGTGCCGGGCGTGGTGGCTCACGCCTGTAATCCCAGCTCTCGGGAGGCAGAGGCAGGAGGATTGCTGTGATGTGAGTTGGAGGCTGAGCTCAGGGCCAGCCTGAACCACAAAGCGAGACCCTGTCTCAAAAAACCTGGAAAAAAAAAAAAAAAGGTTGCCCAAAGATTGAAAGTACGTTCAAATCTCCTGTCTTTATTTTCTGAGGTAGGGTCTTGCTGAGTTGTCCCGCCTTGCTTCACAATTGGTGATCTTTCTGCCTTGGCCTCCCAATTAATTAGCTGAAATGACAGGCATGTGCCACTATACTAGGCTTGTAATTCTGCAGTCTTGACCAAGTTGAAAAATGCAAAAGTAAGTACTATATATTTCTTTCTGTATAGTATTTCGCCCTTGGAAGTGGAAATAAGCTTTTTTTTTGAGACAGTGTCTCACTTTTGTAGTTAAAGATGGCCCTGAGCTCAGCGTCAAACTCACAGTAATCCTCCTGCCTCTGCCTCCCAAGTGCTGGGATTATAGGTGGAAGTCTCCATGCCTGGCATTGTTATATGTGGTTATTAGGGATCAAACCGGGCCTTTGCACTTGCAAGGCTGGCACTGAAAACGCTGAGCTAAATCGCTGGCCTGAAATGAGCTTTTTAAATGATTTAATCCTCTCAGAATCTGTGGTGGTTATGGTGCTGTGTGTTCTCTCTTGGTTTTACTAATTTGAATAGTGACTATTTGTTGCTATTACAGACCAGAAGGGAAAGATTTCAGCATTCATCGACTTGTCCTGGGCACACACACATCGGATGAACAAAACCATCTTGTGATAGCCAGTGTACAGCTCCCTAATGATGATGCCCAGTTTGATGCGTCACACTACGACAGTGAGAAAGGAGGTAGGCATCTTTTTGTTTTGTTTTTGTTTTTTGAGCAGTACCAGGCAGGCTTGGTGCTGCTGAGCTAAATCCCCAGCCCAGAGATAGACATCTTAAAAGTGAAAGAATTTTTAATGTATAGGTGATAGCTTTTACACTTTTGAATTATTGTAAGTACTAGTTTGAAAAGTTAACCTTATCGAGATAAAAGCTTGGAAAAGCTGAGTTCACATTATGCAAGAAATACTTAACATATACTTGGTTCTATACCTTTGATATATGCTCCTAAACTGATAATGAAGGAATTTTTACAATTGAAAGAAGCAGAAATCCCCTATGCATTATTACTGTATGTTCTTATCAGGAGATGCTGCCTCTAAGGAAGTTGAAACTGGTTTGTGGATATGAACGGGTATAAATCTTACTGGATATATATATATGATACAAGTATACATAGGGCACACAATTCCTTTGGGAGAAGGATGGAGTAAGAAGTTTTGAAGATTTTAGAGGGCTAACTTTATTTTTGGAGCCTAGGTCTTGCTAGGTAGTTTAGGCTAGCTTCAAAATCACTCTTAATCCTCCTGCCTCAGCCTCCTAAGTGCTAGAATTGCTGGCATGTGCCTGGCTAGAGGGGCAACAGTTTTTAGGAGGTGAGAGATACTGGC
Source organism: Petromus typicus (assembly GCA_004026965.1). Classification (NCBI taxonomy): domain Eukaryota; kingdom Metazoa; phylum Chordata; class Mammalia; order Rodentia; family Petromuridae; genus Petromus; species Petromus typicus. The sequence goes on from PVIR01015440.1 coordinate 21,188, forward strand.
TTAAATTATCCTGTCCAGACTTAAGTGCTAGAAACTGTTTGATCATGGCACTTGCTATACATGCAAATTAAATTTCATTGAGTTGCTGGGCATGGTGATGCTGTAACCCTAGCAGTTGGGAGGCTCAGCAGGAAGATCACTGGGAGTTCAAGGCCAATTTGGGCTACATACCAAAACCCTGTCTCAAAAAAGAAAAATCTTTTTATCAGTGAGTTACTAGTTTTAGGAGCTATGCTAAAGACATTGTCCTCAAACTCAAAATATCAAAAGGTATAAAATCATTACTAAGATAATTGCCAAGATATCAGTTGATTTTCCCCACTTAATCTAACATGTTACAGAAATTAGGTGTAATGGTTTTGGATAATTCATTTAGCCTCTGAGCTCAGCGTCTTCTGTTAAACTAAAAAAAAAAAAAAAAAAAAAAGTTGTAGGATGTGGGAAAAAGGAAGGGGACATAAGTAGAACTTTTTCATCATGAGTCTCCAGCACATGGTGAAATAATTAATAATTAGGCAGAAATGAGACAAGAGAAGCTGAGTTTGAGCCTGATCCATGCTACTCAGGGCAGTAAGAACCCCAGACTCCAGTCTGTCACACCTTTTATTGTATACATTTCAAGAGACCCAGTCTGGCAAGGTTGACACCAACAGTAGTCCTAGAGAAGTTATGTAGATGAGGATCCCCCAGGGCAGGGCAGATGTCAGCAGTAGTCTTTGAGAAGTTATGTAGATCTGGGTGCAGTTCTGCCCTGAAGCATCATAGCGAATGGGACCATCTGGGACCATGGAGTCCTTGTTACTACCAGAGGTGAAGAGTTATGTCCAAAGTCCATCTGCAGGCCAAAAGGCCAGGTCAGTTTTGACTAATTATTTCTCCCAAATAGAATTGTTTCCAGCAGTAGGATTTGTATGTTTTAGCACGAAATACATTCTGATGGTAACATAATAAATTTATATATATTTTCAACAATGCCAAAGGCTCTTCCTTCCATAAACCTATCCCATAGAGATTTTAAGTCATTATTTTTATAAATGATCATCCTGTAAATTAATTACTCATTCAACAAGTAGTTGAGTACTTACTACATACAAGTATTTTTCCCTTGATAGTGAGGATACGGTACAGAATATGCAAATGGGTTCATAATTTATTTTTTCTGATACGTGTTTTGAACATGTGTCTATATATATGAAGACCTGTCTCGACTTAATCTCTATGCCTTGGGTTTTTTGTTTTGAGACAGGGTCTCACTTTGTAGTTTAGACTGGCCCAAAACTCACTATGTAGCCCAGATAAGCCTTGAACTCACAGCAATCCACTTGCTTCTCCCTCCTGAGTGTTGGGATTACAAGCATGAGCCACCACACCCACCATTGTGGTATGTGGTTATCAGTGCTGGGTTTACCAATATGAGTAACCACACCCGGGCATTGTGGTATGTGGTTACCTGTAATCAAACTGGGGAACTTGTGCTTGCCAAGCAGGCACTGGAACCTCTGAGCTAAATCCCCAGCTCCTCTATGCCTTTTGATCATTATTCAATATATCATAATTAATTGTCTATTACTAGTTTACATTTAAGTGGTTTCCAGCTCTAAGTGGAATTCTGATTCAAAAGGGTAGAAGCTTTTTGTTTTTTCTTGCATTTATTTTTTTGAGACAGTTTCTTGCTTTGTATTTCAGGTTAACCTTGAACTCACTATGTACACTAGGCCGGCCTAAAGCTCAGGGTGATCCTCCTGCTTCGGTCTCTTGAGTGCTAGGATTACAGGTGTAAGCCACCACACCTACCCAGGACCATTTTAAAATAAAGTTGATATTGCTAAATTCCCCTTCAGTGATGATTCGTGGGGTTTAAGTGGTACTGCACCTACCTTGGAAGCATGAGGGCCCGAGTTCAAGCCCTGGTACCACAAAAATGATGATGATGATGATGATGATGATGATGATGATGATGATGATGGTGGTGGTGGTTCAAAATCCTACTTCCCTGCACACCACCAGACTGAATTTATTTACAGTATTTATGTTTTCAGAGGTTGTTTTGTTTTCATTTGTTTGTGATACATCTTGCTGTATCACTTTGTGGCAGTCCAACAAGCACAACCTCCTGAGTACTGAGATGACAAGCATGTGCCCACAACCTGCCCTTAATTTTTTGGGCAAATTTACTGTGTATTTCAGGCTGGCCTTAAACTTGTAGTGATCCTCTCACTCAGTATCCCAACTTGTCAGATTACAGGCATCTGGTACCAGGCGAGGGTTTGTTTTTTGGATTTATTGTTGATGAGGTCTTTCTTTAGTTTTTGAGATTCTCACTATGTAGTAGTCTAAGCTGGCTTTGGACTAGAGATCCTTCTTCCTCCATCTCCTAAGATGTGAAGTTTTGCAGGCATCCTCAACATTGGTGTTGAACAGAATTATTTAAAAGCTATAAATTTTAAATTAAGTTTCCTCTAATACTTTCAAGATTTCATGTTATATTTCAGTTGGGCTTTCCTAACCCAAGATTTCAAAATGCTCATCTCTCATAGATAAGCTATGTCCTAGCCCACTTTTTTTTTTTTGAGACATTTTGTAGTTCAGGCTGGTCTTGAACTCAGCAATCCTCCTTGCCTCTGCCTTCAGAGTGCTGGGATTATAGGCATGAGCCACCATGCCTGGCACTATGGTATGTGGTACTGATTGGTGGTGGGCATGTCATCACGCCTGGTATTGTTGTATGTGGTTTACCGGGGATTCACCCTGGGCCCTTGCACTTGCAAGGTAGGTACCAGAACTACTGAGTGAAATCCCTGGCCCCCATAATTTTTTAATGGCATTTATTAATTCATTTTCTCTGCTGGTTTGAAATGGCATCTTTTGTTTTGTTGAGATAGGGTCTCGCTATATATTTCTTTTTTTTTGTTTTGTTTTTTTGTTTTTTTAGGTTTTTTGAGACAGGGTCTCGCTTTGTAGTTCAGGCTGGCCCTGAGCTCAGCCTCAAACTCATCACAGCAATCCTCCTGCCTCTGCCTCCCGAGTACTGGGATTACAGGCGTGAGCCACCACGCCCGGCACTGTGGTATGTGGTATGTGGTATGTGGTATGTGGTACTGGTTGCTGCTGGGCGTGAGTCTCCACACCCAGTATAGTTATGTGGTTACCAGGGATCAAACCCGCGTCCTTGCGCTTGCAAGACAGGCGCCGGAACCACTGAGCTAAACCCCCGGCCCTCTCGCTATATAGTTCAAGCTGACCTCGAACTCACAGCAGTCTTCCTGCCTCAGCCTCCAAAGTGCTGGGATAAACATGTGTCACTATACCTGGCTGGCAAATGGAATCTTTTTGAGACAAGGTCTCGCTTTGTAGTTCAGGCTGGCCCTGAGTTCAGCCTCAAACTTACATCACAGCAATCCTCCTGCCTCTGTCTCCCAAGTGCTGGGATTACAGGCATGAGCCACCGTGCCAGGCACACAATTGGAATCTTTTACTAGAAAAATATTTGGATAGGGCCGGGGATATAGCTCAGTGGTTCCGGCGCCTGTCTTGCAAGTGCAAGGACCTGGGTTCAATCCCCGGTAACCACATAACAATACTGGGTGTGGAGACTCACCCTAGCGGCAACCAGTACCACATACCAGTGCCGGGCGTGGTGGCTCACGCCTGTAATCCCAGCACTCGGGAGGCAGAGGCAGGAGGATTGCTGTGACATGAGTTTGAGGCTGAGCTCAGGGCCAGCCTGAACCACAAAGTGAGACCCTGTCTCAAAAAACCTTTAAAAAAAAAAAAATATTTGGATAGCACAGAGAGGCTGAGGTAGGGGTTGTCCCCCTAGGCAATTTAAACCCTGCCTCAAAATTAAAACAAACCCCTGGGGATGTAGCTCAGTGGTAGAGTGCCATTGAGTTCAATCCCCAGTGCAAAAAAAAATTTTTTTTCTCTTGGGCCCAGGGATTTAGCTCAGTGGCTCTGTACTTCATCCCTGGTACTGGGAAGAAAAAACAAACAAAACTTGTGCATTGGACTGGGGATTTAGGTCAGTCGTTCTAGCACCTGCCTTGCAAGCACAAGGTCTGGAGTTCAATCCCTGGTAACCACATACCATAGTGCCAGGTGTGTTGGCTCACGTGTGTAATCCGAGCACTCAGGAGGCAGAAGCGGGAGGATTGCAGTGAGTTACAGGCTCTTGGGCTACATAGTGAGCTCAAGGCTAGCCTGAACTACAACATGAGACCCTGTCTCAACAGAAAATAAAAAAACTTGTGTGTTTTATAATAAAGGGGTCCAGGGCCCAGGATGTAGCCCATTGGCAAGCACCTGTGGCAAGCAGGAGGCCCTGAATTTGATTCCTAGTACCAAAAAAAAGTTCAGGGGGTCTATGTTTAATACATGCCCAACACAAAAGTAATCCATGAAATATAATGTTTGCCTGTGGCCTTGTGCTGTCCTCTGTTGCTTTTCCCACGTATATAGTAGTGCCTCTTTTAGGACAGTTACTTATGACTAAAATTAATAGTCATGTTTAGTTGTGTAGTATACTTAGCAGCATGTGCATAAACTGAAAGGTCCCAGAGATCATGTATGATATGACACCCTTTTTGGGGGGAACATGGTAGAGTTCTGGAGGAAACTGATTTAGTGTTGTGTTCTTTCTCTGTCTCTTCTCCCCTGCCTTTCCCTCTTCCTCTCTCTCCTTTACATCCTATCTTAAACTTTTATTTTTAGACTTTCAACCTTTTTAACATATTTGCTTTCAACTTACAGTATTATTTGGAAATAATCACAAGTTTATTGCTATACTTTTTTTAAACGCAGTACTAAGGAGTGAACACAGGACCTTCACACTGTTGTATCTCCAGCTTGTGGTCCCCTTCCTCACTTTGTAGTTCAGGCTGGGCCTGAACTCACTGTATAGCCCAGGCTAGCCTTGAACTCACAGCAATCCTCCTACCTGTGCTTCCTGAGTGATTACAGGTGTGAGTGACCACACCTGGCATTGTGGTATGTGATTACTGGGGATCAAACTTGGAACCTTGACCTTGCCAGGCAAATGCCAGAACCACTGAGGTACATAACTACTTTGCCCAGACTGGGCTGGAAACTTACTAATCCTCCATCCTCAGCCTCCCAGATTAGTGGAATGGCAGGCATTCTGAGCAGCTTTGTAAAACAGTTTGTGTGATATGCAGATAAGTTCTCCCCCACTGAGCCTCTAGCCCAGCCTCTATGTTAGATAATTTATAATGATGTGGATAGTAATCAAATGTGAATGAAAAGTACTTTTGTCTAATCCTTGCCTAACTAGTTTATTTCAGTCAGGGGCTTTGATTAATAAGTGTATCAGTTAAGAAAATGGAACTAGCCTTTGTGGCTCTTGTTTTTCCTCACTGAACTGAAAGTATTGCTATAGTAGTCATTAAAGTAGTAATGTAAGTTTTATTTATTCAGTATACATACTTTAAATAAGATTTTTAATCAGATGAGGATGTAGCTCAGTGGCGCCAATCCCACCTGGCAGGCATAAGGTCCTATGTTCAGTTCTCAGTACCAGAAGAAAAAAAAATATTTTTGGTGATGGTGTTGTTTTGTTTTAGTGCTTTTGGGGTTTTTTTGGTTTTTTACAGTACCGGGAATCAAACTCAGGACTTTGTGCTTGTGAGGCAGGTGCAGTGCCACTGAGCTAAATCCCCAGTCCCAGGATTTTTAAACTCAGAGAATCTCCTTTTAAGTGAATTTTGTAGTCTTCTCTAATAGAGTAACTAGACACTTAACTATGTACCTGAGGTTGAAAGGGTATGCAAGCGCATTATCATGCTAACAAGTATATAGAATGCTGATTAAAGGCCATCACATATATATACTGAGTGACTCTTTTGCTAGTAATACATGTTTTACCTTCATTTGCTGTCTTATTTACAGAATTTGGAGGTTTTGGTTCTGTTAGTGGGAAAATTGAAATAGAAATCAAGATCAACCATGAAGGAGAAGTAAACAGGGCCCGTTACATGCCCCAGAACCCTTGCATCATTGCAACAAAGACTCCATCCAGTGATGTTCTTGTTTTTGACTATACAAAGCATCCCTCTAAACCAGGTACCTCCCCTTTTCTAGATAAGTACAAGTTCTAATTCCAAGTTTATATTGCTTGTTTATTGTATAATTTGTGATTATATTGGTACATGTGGATATTTTGATGCTTTTTCATTGAGTGAAAAAAATTTTATGTGGAGCAGTATAAATGTACCTTTGGTCATAGTGTATACTATACTGTGCTTATATATAAAGAACTTTAGACATGATAAACAATACATTTGCTCTTAGTAGACCCACAGAGACAGTGGACTGGGTAGTCTTGATGTATCTGTTAACTTTGCAGACCCTTCTGGAGAGTGCAACCCAGATTTGCGTCTCCGTGGACATCAGAAGGAAGGCTATGGGCTTTCTTGGAACCCAAATCTCAGTGGGCACTTACTGAGTGCTTCAGATGACCATGTGCGTATCCTAATTTTGAAGCAAGTCTGTGCCAGTTATCACTTGGCTTTTTTTGGATGTGTGGGGAGTGAGAATCTTTTATATAATCGTTAATTTTACATTTAAGACCATCTGCCTATGGGACATCAGTGCTGTTCCAAAGGAAGGAAAAGTGGTGGATGCGAAGACCATCTTTACAGGCCACACAGCAGTAGTAGAAGATGTTTCCTGGCATCTGCTCCATGAGTCTCTGTTTGGGTCAGTTGCTGATGACCAGAAACTTATGATGTGAGTAGAGCTCATTATTGTATTATTTAGTCACATACTTTTTAATCACCATTCCAAGCCTCTTTTTTTTGTTTTTTGTGTTTTTTTTCTAAGTTGGGATACTCGGTCAAACAACACTTCCAAACCAAGCCACTCAGTTGATGCTCACACTGCAGAAGTGAACTGCCTCTCTTTCAATCCTTACAGTGAATTCATTCTTGCCACAGGATCAGCTGACAAGGTCAGTTTGGTTTATTTTAAGAAAATATATAGTATGAGTTTAGGTAGCATCTTTTAAATATGCAGAGATTTTTTTTTAATGAATTTTATTTTTCTGAAAAATTTACTGTCTCTTTGTTGTAATAGACTGTTGCTTTGTGGGATCTAAGAAATCTGAAACTTAAGTTGCATTCCTTTGAATCACATAAGGATGAAATATTCCAGGTAAGAGAAATTTTTTTTGTTATTTTCTAAACTTAAGTGTGTGAATAGGCCCACTTACGTTTTATTCATTGCTAAAATCTAATAAGAATTTTCTCTATGCCTTATAATCTTGGGGAACTGGGATTATTTTTCCTTTGTTTCTTTACTTTTTCAAACTGATCTTGGCCCCTTAACGTCTTTGCAACATTGAGAAAACTAATGCCTAATTTTTTTTTTTTTTTTTTTTTTTTTTTTTTTTTTTTTTTTTTTTTTTTTTTTTTTTTTTTTTTTTTTTTTTTTTTTTGAGATAGGGTCTCACTTGGTAATTCAGGCTGGCCCTGAGCTCAGCCTCCAACTCACATCACTGCAATCCTCCTGCCTCTGCCTCCCGAGTGCTGGGATTACAGGCCAGTGCTGGGATTACAGGCGTGAGCCACCACGCCCCGGCAGTGTGTTATGTCGTACTGACTGCTGCTTGGCGTGAGTCTCCACACCCAGTATTGTATGTGGTTACCGGGTGATCGAATCTGGGCCCCTGCTCTTGCAAGACAGGTGCTGGAACCACTGAACCAAATCCTCAGCCCCACTAATGCCTAATTTAATGTATAGCTTTGCTCCTAACTCTCACTTGTTCCTTCCTTTATTTCCATTTCTTCATCCTTTGTAGCTTGCCACATCTTTTAATTTCTCAGTACAAGCCTAAAACTACTGTGATGCATACCTGTAATCCCAGCACATGGAGGTTAAGGCAAGAGAATCACCACAAGTTTAAGGCCAGCCGGAACTACACATTGCGACCCTGTCTCAAAAAAACCAACAAAACTTAAATTAAAAATAAATAAATAAAATAAAACTACTGGCTACATGTTTCTGCCTCATCCAGTTAAGCTTTCTTATACTACAAAGCTTCCTGACTGAACACAAGAAATTGTTCAAGGGTTGTTGATTAGGTGCTGCAAGGAGTATGTTATATAGTATTTAGTGTCAAAGAACTTAAGATTTCATAGTGAATAGAAGGTCTATTTAGAAATTATCTCAGTAAAATATTGTCAAATGTTACAGACCTAACTGGTCAAAATTAGATCTGGTGGAGGAGCCGGGGAGTTAGCTCAGTGGTTCCAGAGCCTGTCTTGCAAGCGTAAGGACCCGGGTTCGATCCCGGTTAACCACATATAATACTGGACATGGAGACTCACACCCAGCAGCAACCAGTACCACATACCACAGTGCTGGACGTGGTGGCTCACGCCTGTAATCCCAGCACTCGGGAGGCAGAGGAAGGAGGATTGCTGTGATGTGAGTTTGAGGCTGAGCTCGGGGCCAGCCTGAACTACAAAGCGAGACCCTGTCTCCAAAACAAAACAAAAAAATTAGATCTGGTGGATGAATGTAGCATGTTAGGCATATTGCTGTACATTTAGTTCCTTATTTTCTACTCAAGCTTACTTCAGAGAACATTCTGTCTTTGCCTATGTCTTTGTTCTTGTCTAAAGATAACCCAAATTCTTTCCCAACTTCTGGTCAATAATACTGTCTTCTTATCATGAACTAAGACTTGCTTACCAAAGGGTAACACAACATACGGTTTTGACTTGTATTTAGTTACCTTTTGCCTCTTCAGTAAGAGCATTGTTGTATAAAACTTTGAGAGGATGATGCTCACTGAAGCCTTGAACTCAGAGCCTTGCACATGCTAGGCAAGTTCCACCCCTTACCCTCACAAGGAATAATTTTTAGCCTTATTTATATGTAGTGCCATATTTACAGTGCTATGAAAAAAAATATATATGTATCATCTGAATTTTAGGTCATGTATATTTTAGGTCAGAATTGGATTGTACTTGACCAGAGACCAGAATTAAGGAGCCAGGTGTGATAGTATACATTTGTAAGACCAGTGGTCTGGGAGGGTAAGACAAGGGATTTCAAACTTAAGCCCACTCCAGCAATTTAGTGAAGCTTTGTCTCAAAAAGGACCAGAGATGAGCTGGGGATTTAGTTCATTGGTTCCTGCATCTTCCTGGCAAGCGCAAGGTCCCGAGTTTGAACCCCAGTGACCATGTACTACAATGCTGGGTGTGGTGGCCCAATGCCTGTAAGGCCAGCACTTGGGAGGCAGAGGCAAAAGGATTGCTGTGAGTTCGAGGCTGTCCTGGGCTATGTAGTGAGTTCAGGGCCATTCTGAACTTCAAAGCAAGACCCTTTCTCAAAAAAAAGGATCCAGAGATGTAGCTCAGTGTGTAGGTTCTGGGTTCAATAACCAGTTGGAGGGCACATTAAGAATAGATAAGATACAATCTTCAAAAATGTAAAATAAAGTGGAAAAAATGCTCATTGCTTTTGTTTCTTCAATTTATTTTGACTGTATCTAGTAATGGATTATTTCATAAAATCAATTTCCTTGCTGTCAGTATTAACTATTGGATACTTTAACCATTCCTCTCATCTCCCATTTGAGACTGAACCCAGGGTCTTTGTACTGAGCTGCATTCCCAACAGCCTTTTTATTCTTTATTTCTGTTTTTTTAAGACTGGTTTTGTTTTGAGTTTTTTGAGAGAAGTCTTGCTTTGTAGTTCAGGCTGACCCTGAATTCACTGTGTAAGCTCAGGCTAGCCTTACATTCATAGCAATCCTCCTGCCTCTGCCTCTTCCTCTACCTTCTGAGTGCTGGGATTACAGGTTTGAGCCATCACACCCAGCATTGTGGTATGTGGTACCGGAGTTGAACTCGGTCAAACTCGAAATCTTGTGTTTACCAGGCAGATGCTGGAATCACTGAGCTAAATCTTACGCGCAGCCCCTTTTTGTTTTGTTTTTTAAGACAGGGTCTCACTATGTAGTTGAAGCGGGTCTCAACTACATAGCCCAGGTTGGCATTAAACTTGCAGGGATCCTCCTATCTCTGCCTCTGCCTCCTGTGTGCTAGGATTACAGGTGTTAGCCATCATACTCAGCATTGTGTGATGTGTGGTATGTGGTACCGGGGATAGAATCTGAGACCCTCTGCTTGCCAGGCAGACACTGGAACCACTGAACTAAATCCCCAGTCCTTTTATTCAGAAGCAGACAGACACGTAGTTGCCCAGAGTAGGCTCAAATTTGCTCCCGCCTCGGGTTTCCAGAATACTGGATTTACAAGGATGTCCCACTGCACCTGGCTTATTCCCTTTTATTTACTTTTGGTTTTCAGAGGTAGTATCTCCCGGTGTTGCAGGCTGGCCTCAGGCCCCTACCCAGCCTCCCAGGTGGAACATACCACCACATCCTGCTCCTAAAATTTTTTAATGAAGTATACTTTTACATATTTTTTGCTCAATATTCTGGTTCATAGATTTTTTTTCTTTCTTCTTGGATGTGTACAGGTTCAGTGGTCACCTCACAATGAGACTATTCTGGCTTCCAGTGGCACTGACCGCAGGCTGAATGTCTGGGATTTAAGGTAAATCTTGGATCATTTATTCTTCATTAAGTTATTTTCTTTATTTACACTTTCCAAAATGAATTACTCAAGCTAAATCTATTTTGATGTATCTTTTTGTGCTAGTAAAATTGGAGAAGAGCAGTCTCCAGAAGATGCTGAGGATGGCCCACCTGAGTTGTTGGTATGTTACGAGCATTGAACCATATTGGGTTTGTTGTTGTTTAGTGTTCAGGACCTTAGGCTTGCCATATGGACTCAGCACCACTCATCTGCATCCCCAGTATTAAAGTGTACTGTGTGGAAATGGGAAAGGGACATAGCTAGAACTTTTGCACTAAGTTCTAGTCTCCTGTGAGTCTTGCAAAACAACCAGTAAATAGGCAGAAATAAGGTTGAGAGAAGAAACTGATCTTGGTCTGATCCATGCTACTCTGGATAGCAAAAGACGAAACACCCAAGCTTGCCACACTTATTTGGTACCAAGCTTTTACACCTATAATCCCAGTATGTGGAATACAGGGCAGATGCTGATAATTATGTAGATGAAATTCCCATAGCGCAGGGCAGATGTCAGCAATAATCTTGGTAGATGAAGATCCTAATGTAGCGCTGCCCTGGAGGATCACAGCATGTGGGACCACCAGAGTCCCTGTTGCTACCAGAGGTAAAGACAAGAGCCAAGGCCCCAAGTCCATCTACAGACAGGAAAGCTCTGTCCCTTCACAATCCAATTGTGCAGTTACTTCTCCCAACATGGATTGTTCCCAACAATACTGAAGTAGTCTGTACTTTAACATCGTTTGTCTGCATTTTATATTTTTACTTCTTTCAGTTTATTCATGGTGGTCACACTGCCAAGATATCTGATTTTTCTTGGAATCCCAATGAACCTTGGGTGATTTGTTCTGTATCAGAAGACAATATCATGCAAGTATGGCAGATGGTAAGTGTTTTGCTATTTATTTGGAGAAGTTAGACATGTCATCATTTATTTTTGTTTTGCATTTTTGAGACAAGCTCTCACTATTTGAGGCTGGCTTTGAACTCACTGTGTAGTTCAGGCTAAGCTTGAACATTTTGGTTTTTTGAGAGTCTTGCTTTGTAGTTCAGGCTGGCCTTGAATTCACTATGTAGCCCAGTCTAACCTTGAACTCACAGCATCCTTCTGCCTCAGCCTCCCAGGTGCTGGGAGTACAGACATGGTCACATATTTACATACTTCATAAATGCAGTGTATCTCACTTCAGTTTTCTCTCAGATATGACTTCTTTGCTTGTATGCACAATGCCATTTTCGGCCACCCTTTAATTTATCTGATTGTCCCAGTGATTATTTTAAACTCACTAAAAAAAAAAAACCCGTAGTCTTCTTTCTTATTCCCCTTTCCTGCTACTAATTTCTCTTTTTTCTAAGCACTAGTTTCTCCATACCTCACCAGACTTGGAAACAAAGAGTTCTGCATGTCTATACCCTAGGTCTAGTGTGCTTACAGATTTCATACCACCGATCAGCAGTATTTCTCCCACACGTATTTACCTTACAGATGCAAAATTATATATCCAAAGAAGATAATATGATGTCACAGAATAATATATATTGCCATTTTTTTGACAAAACTTCTCTAGATTTCAAATATATTTCTTAACTCTAAAACTGAATTTTAAGTAATTGCCCTTCTTTGAATTTTCAGAACCCTTAGAATTCGATAAAAAATAATTGCATCTAGTCAAGGTAACACAGCTGAGATCCTAGCTGTTTGGGAAGCTGAGATAGAATTACAAGTTTGAAGTCAGCCTAGGCAGTTTATAGAAGCCTTTAAAAAAAAAAAAAATTAAGTCTAGGAAAATGGCTCTGTGTTCCTTGAATTCAATTCCGAGTAGCTCAGTGGTGGAGCACCCCTGATGTTTCATCTGTATAGTGCTGAAGAAGAACTAATACATGCAAGGTTCCTTTCCTGGCACCAAGAAAACTAAAGTTGAATTGAGGGCATTGAGAGGCTGGGGCCAGAGGATCACAAGTTCAAGGCCAGCTTGAACTACAAAACAAGACCTTGTGTCAACAAAAAAATTTTATAGGGCTGGGGTGCAGCTCAGTGTAACTGCCCTGGGTTTGACCCCAATATTGTCATTCCCCCCCAAAAAAAAATCGCAATTTTTTTGGATGTAGCGGCTCATTAATGGAAGCTAATGTACAAGACTGGAGACAACATAATAAGCCTATGTGCCAGCCTGGGACAACATAGTAAGATCTTGTCCCAGAGTAATAATGGGGAAAACCTCTTAATTTGAGGAACTTCAGCCTAGAAAAATACACTAAAATGCTGGGGGGGTGGCATGCCCAAAGGTTCCATGAAAGCCCTGAGGCCCCTCTCCACTTGCCTATTCATATCTTCCATTTGATTCCTTTTAAAAAATAAAAACACACTGCCTTTAATCCCAGCACTTGGTAGGCAGAGGCAGAAAGATTGCTGTGAGTTCAAGGCTGACCTTAGAGCGAGCCTAAACTACAAAAGCAAGACCTTGTCACCAAAAACTAAATAAATAAAAACAGGCAGGAATTTAGCTCAGGGTTCTGGTGTCTACTTCACAAGTACAAGGTACCAACTTTGATATCCCATACTTTTAAAAAAGGTGGGGGATTTAAAACCCACAGACATAGTAAGTAAAATACAGAACTGGGGCTATAACTCCATGGAGGAGTACCTGGTTAGCATGTGTAAGACTTTAGAATCAATCCTTTGGTGATTAGGAATAAGTTGTTCAACATATATTGTTTTTGCAGTCAGAGAATTAAGCCAGAGCCTTTCAGCCAAAGCCACCCCTTTTCATTTTGAAACAAGATCTAAGTCATTGACTTGCCTAGTAGGTTGAGTTTAACTTGGAATCCTCCTGCCTCAGCTTCTCAGAGTTCTGAGGTTACAGGCACATATTACCGGTAACACCTGGCCAAGTTTTCAGGCTTATAATTCAATGTTTATCATATTCAGAGATTGTGCAGTAACCACACAGTTATAATATCTCATTGCACTCAAAAATGCTAGCTGGCTATTAAGGTTAATAGACATCAGACTTCTGTGGGAATGTCCTTTTTTTTTAAGGTTTTTGGGGTGTTTTTTTTGTTTGTTTGTTTGTTTGTTTGTTTGTTTTTTAGACAGAGTCTCGCTTTGTAGTTCAGGCTGGCCCTGAGCTCAGCCTCCAACTCACATCACAGCAATCCTCCTGCCTCTGCCTCTGCCTCCCCTAGGATTACAGGCGTGAGCCACCACGCCCAGTATTGTATGTGGTTACTGTGGGGTCAAACCCGGGTCCTTGTGCTTGCAAGACAGGCGCCGGAACCACTGAGCTAAATCCCTGGCCCGGGAATGTCTTAATGTAGGACCTGTGGGTAGTTATATGTTTCTAGTGGAATGTAGCCATACCAGCTCATAAGTCATGCCCATTACAGATTGTCTGTGACAATAACAGAATAGTTGGAGCAGCACTTATGTGACCCACAAGCCTAAAGTATTATCTGGTTCCCTGGCCTAATTTTAGTTTTATTTTTTCTGGGTTTGTTTGGAAGAGGGTCAAACTTGGGCCCTTGTTCTTCTAAAGTAGGCATGGTACCACTTGAGCTAAATCCCTAGCCCGTAGCCTAATTTGTTAATGGAACCTGAGTTCAAGAAGTGGCCTTCTTGGGACTGGGGATTTAGCTCTGTAGTTTCTGGCACGTACTTCACAAGCTCAAGGATCCAAGTTTAATCCCTAGTACACCCCTAAAAAAAGCAGTTGTGGCCTTTGTGATTACTAAATATTCTTTTTCTTGTTTTGTGCAGGCAGAGAACATTTATAATGATGAAGATCCTGAAGGAAGTGTGGATCCAGAAGGACAAGGATCCTAGATATGTCTGCACTCATGATTTTAGACGCCCCTTTTTTTCTCTCAACCCTGAGATTGATTTAACACTGGTTTTGAGACGTACAGACTTTGTTCAGCTATTCCTCCGTAATAGGTACCACCAATAATACCGTTGGCCCCAAAAGTAGGTGTTTTCTAAATATTAACTGGGGTACTTAACCCAGCAAAGCTACAGACTTATATTTAAATTTTCTTCAGGAATTTTCTATTAACAAACCCAGGTCTAAATTAGCAACAGAAAGGGGAATATAATGTGTGGTTATTTTTCTTCTTAAGATATGTCCCCAGATTTTTCCAACTTGTTTCAGTAAAGGCTAAAGTAAGGAATAGAGCCACATGATATTAGGTGTCTGAGCCATGATGTGTAAGTACTGCAAGATGGCATTTTTATTCAACAGTCAGGGGAGAATCAAGTCACAGATTCCTACTCTGAATCTTCATACCTGACTTTCCAGGATGCACATTTTCCTATGTAGACCAGTCTACTCTTGGTTTCTTCAGTTAAGTCAAAGTTACACGTTCCTCTTTCCTCATATATTTTTTTGCTTGTTAGTGTATTTCTTGAGCTGTTTTCATATTATTCCTTTCCTTTCTGTGAAATGGTTTCTGTTGTTTTGTTTTGTTTTGTTTTAACTTGGGACCACCAAGTTGTAAAGATGTATGTTTTTACCGACAGTTGTGCCTCGGGTAGACTGTCAAGTTGAGAAGGGTGATTTGATAGCTTATATTTGTTTTTAAAATTAAATTAATCCTTGGTAAGCGTTGCTTTTTTTTTTTTTAGGAGTTAGTCTTTGACCACTAGTTTGATACCATCTCCATTTTAGGTGACCTGTTTCACCAGCAGGCCTATTACTCTCCATGACTAACTATGTAAGTGCTTATAATGGAATAAATTGCTTTTCTACATAACCCCATGCTGATGGGTTTTATTTAGACTTTAACACCATCAAATACAAATTACGACTTTTAGAACAGTTCCTTAGATGAGTTATTTTCTGTGATCTTTGACCATCAAGAATAGAGTTAAACAGACCCAGAGCTATAGAAAAAAAGCTTTACTCCTTTTCAGGGAAAGTTCAAGACAGAAAACACAGCCAGAGGAACACAGACTACTCTGTAATAACATGGCATTTCTTTTTTTCAAAGTCAGTCCCTAGAGGACTAACTATACAGGTTTTCACATGTCAGAGGCAGTATGGCAGAATTTAAGGCAAAATTTAAATGTGGAAAAGGTTCTTGCACCTTTTCTCCCAGAGAAGTTGACTCCCCAGTACATTTTTCACTAGAGCATGTACCTAGAGGATCAGAACAATCAGCTCTGAAAGCCTATATCATCTCGTGCCATAACCAGATAAAATGATTGGTTGTTTCCAGTCACTCAGTTTTTGTTTTGAGTGAGTAGATCATTCTGACCAAAAGAATCATTTTAAGATCCTTTGAGAAAATCTGAATACAGTGATTTTAAACTGTTACAGTCAGATCTGAATTAGTTTCCTTTTCTCAAAGTCTGATTGTCTCAGAGTAGAGTGAAAATTATCTTGACAAAAATTTTAGGAGTAAATTGATCTGCACAGCCCATAATAAAAAATAAATTTTATAAGCAGATTCATTTAAAATTCAATACTTATGGCACAAAAGAATTTAAATTATAAACCCACATACAGAAAATCCACTGTTTTTTTGTCCCTCCATAACGTTTTTTGTTTGGGTCAATATGAGGCAACATACATTCTTCATAATACTGTGGTGTGTCCATACATCCACCCTTACTCAGCGTGCATGTGAGGGTTGCTGCTGGAAGATAGGAGGCATTTTTCCATTATCAGTGCATCTGAGTCAGTGCTAGTGGCCTATAAAATAGAATCCAGCTAAGAGTTGGCTTGTGTTTTTCCAGCCAATGATAGCATTTTTAGCCAGTATTTTCAATTTTCTCAGGGTGAATCACTTGCCAATTTCTGGCGCTCCTTGTCTGTTTGGGAAAAGGGATGTCCAGAGGGTGCTTGGTAATTAAATCTTTGCTAGGAAGTTTTGTTGGTTGTTTCTGTGTTGCAGATTCGGCCATACAGTTCTAAACAGCCCCTGTAAGGTTCAGGGAAAAAAAAGTTAAGTTTACGTTTTCTCTGACCTGAAATAATACAGAAGAAAATGTATATAATAGTGAATTTCCTTTTGGGAAGGGGTACCCCAGATCGAACTCAGACCTTACGCTTGCAAGGCGGGCTCAGTGCCACTGAGCTAAACACCTACTGCAAATTTCCAGTTATTAAGTAGCAGAGGCTAAGTTTGGAGAGGTTGCTACATTCCAAGTTACATAGGATCAGGGATGACTTTCCTAGCACACACTGGGTGCCTCCTGTGTGCAAAAAAAAAAAATACTGCATATGTGATGGTGATAAGAGTGTAGTTAAAAATTTTGTCTATTCAAGTTAACCTCACACAGTTATTAACTAAATGGGATAAAAAGACAATTCTAGAAGGCTACAAGGAAATGTAAGTTAAAGTAGTTATGAATTCTTATCCAAGTAGAACATGAAAGAAATAGGTTATCTATATTATTATACAACTTGACACTGATTGAGCCTTAAATTTTTTTTTTTTTTTTTTTTTTAGGTTTTTGGAGACAGGGTCTCGCTTTGTGGTTCAGGCTGGCCCTGAGCTCAGCCTCAAACTCACATCACAATCCTCCTGCCTCTGCCTCCCGAGTGCTGGGATTACAGGCGTGAGCCACCACGCCCGGCACTGTGGTATGTGGTACTGGTTGCTGCTGGGTGTGGGTCTCC
>PVIR01015441.1:0-38180 GCA_004026965.1 Petromus typicus
CTACTATAAACATCCACGTATAGGACATTCTGTAGGCACAGTTTTCAAGTCCTTTCGGTAAATAATACCAAGCAATGCAATTTCTGGATAATATGGCAAGAGGATGCTTTGTGTGTGTGTGATATAGGGACTGACTCCAGGACCCTGGCACTAAGCTATATACCCTTAGTACCTTTTTATACTTTTTGAGATAGGATCTTGATAAATTGCCCCAGCTGGGCTCAAACTTGTAATCTTCCTGCGTCTAGAGTATGGGAATTAAGAGGTTGCACACCAGACCTGGCTTGGCAACAAGATTTTTAGTTTTGTAAGAAATGCACACTGTGTTCCAAATTGTCTTTACCATTGCTACCATTACTGCTAGCAATGAATGAGAATTCTTTTCCTCTACGTGTGTATCAGCATTTGGGTTTTTGGTGTTTTGCATTTGGCTATTCTAATAGGAATGAAGTCCATTTTTTTCTTTATTCCTTCTCTTCACCAGTTTACATTGTTTACTAGGTATATAATATCATTTACACTATGTATACAAAAAGCATTTTTTTTGAGGCAGGGTCTTGCTATGTAGTTCAGGCTGATTTTGAACTCACTGTGTAGCCCAGACTGGCCTGGAACTTGCTGAGATCCACCCTGCCTCAGCCTCCTGAGTTCTGGGACTATAGGAGTGCACCACCATATCTGGCAAGAAAAGCATTTTTAAATAGAAAGTGGGACCACTTTGAAGTCAGATGGAATTGATTTTATGCAGCCCAATAGTTACTGACATTGGCCATCTAATAAAATTACCTAACTATTTACAGACTGGGCGTCCTTCCTTATAATAAGGTAGTAATAAAACACATACAGTTATTCTGAGCAGCAAACTAGTTTGTGCAAATATAAAGTGGCCAGCACAGTGCCTTTCACACAACAGCGATCTAATATTCATCACTTTCTTTAAGCCTAAAACCTCTTAAGACAAACAGAATAAACAGCGTGATCATAAAGATGATTGTTAGCATGTTCCTACTTCCTCCTTTGATTCTTAAGCCATTTTGTGATTTCCAGCTGTATGTTAAAAGAATGATCAAACTAGGCTTTTGTTTATTACTTCAGTTGGCCAGGAAAACAATGTATTGAGTAGTTTTTTAGTCCTGTTATTTATATAGAGATATATTTTAAAAGTGGGTACTGAAGCAGGAGATTGTCTGTTGGCTACAAAACAAGACGTCTCAAAGATAATTTCTACAGGGAAATCTTCAAATAATTTGACAAGGGCACTCAAAAAAGCTTTCCATTTCCTTAGTGATCTTTCATTGCACTTGAAAAGTATGTGCACACAGAGATTTTAATGTGTAAAATATTTAAAATAAGTATGGACACATTTTGTAATGCTAGGTTAAAGAGAGTTAACTAGCCTTTTTATGACAAAACTTCCACTACCTAAATATTATCAATCTCACAAATAGGGTATGTAGTGACTCCTCTTGCCAGATACGGGGCATTCCCACTGAGTTACATCCCAACCCTAGTTATCTTTATTTTAAGACAAGTTCCTGTTAAGTCCATAAATTAATTGCTCTGGCAGCATTTGAACTTGTGATCCTTCTGCTTCAGCCTTCCAGAGCGTTAGGATATAGGCATGCTTCCCTATGCCTGGATCATATGTAGTTCTTCCTAAACTTCTCTGGTGCCAGAGCTCTTGTTCCACGAGCAGTTTGGAAGACTGTTGTTCCACAGAAGACACTCCAGGAAATAATGTCTCCTGATTTAAAACTATGAGTTAAGAGAATATTGGACTGGGCCGGGTGTGGTGGCTCGCACCAGGAATCCCAGCAATTGGGAGGCAGAGGCAGGAGGATTGCTGTGATGTGATTTGGAGGCTGAGCTCAGGGCCAGCCTGAACTACAAAGCAAGACCCTGTCTCAAAAAAAAAAAAAAACCAAAACAAAAAACCCCCACAAAACAACAACAACAACAACAAAGAGAACATTGGACCAATGCGCCTCTAACACATATTAACAGTTTGGGAATTGTATAAATTCTTGTCTACATTGGCCCCTGCAAACATTGTCAGGCTATATGACAGAGAAACCTACTGTAAACTGATTTAAGCAGAACATAAAAGTTCTCTCTAGAACATAATGTTATCTCACATGGTCCAAGGTTAGAAAATATACAGGCTTAGAATGGAATTAGAAACTCAGACATTATGACTATTCTGTCCCCTCTCAATTTCTCCATATATACATATGGTGATATATATATATATATATATATATATATATATATATATATATATATTTAACTATCTGCTCTTCTTCTTGCCTGTTTTATTTTTCTCTTTTTTTAGAGCAGCCTTCTATCGAGAAAGTGTCTGACAGTCTTCATTCTCTGTTCTCCTTGAAGCAGCCAGATGCATTTTTACTGGTCCTAAGCCCAGGCACTAGAAGAAAAGAGAACTTTGATTTACCTAGTCTGGGGCGGCCATTCCCAGCCCAATCTACAGTAGGTGGAAGGTTCGTAAGACATAAACGGAGGGCTGCTGGGCGAGGGTAATAAATCCTTAGTACACAGGGGCCATGGGATGCGCAAGCACCGTAGTAACCCTAATTCCAACTTCTTTTTAAAAAGGGGCAGCCTTGACCGCTGTATATTCGTACTGTGGCTTCCCTTTCTGTGATTCCCACTAGCCACATCAACTGTGGTGAGAGAACGTTAACTGGAAATTTCCAGGAATAATTATTAATTTTAAACTGCATATCATTCTGTCCTGCATTCTGCAAGGGATGTGATTTATGCCATTGTCCAGCATATCTGTGCTATATACATTACCCATTCATTAGTCACGTCTAGTCATCTCGATTACGGGAGCTACTGTATAACAATCATATCAGTATCACAGTGCTTGTGTTAAAATAATCCTTACAAAGTAGCCTAACTCTATGTCATAATGCCCGTGTCATTCACTTCACTTCTCACACACAAGCTTTGTATTACATCCCATCAACCCAAGTAGGATGAGTTCAATACAATATTTCAAGAGACAGACCATATTTGTATAACTTTTATTAGTTATTGTTAATCTTATACTATGTCTAACTTATAAATTAAACTTTATGAATGATATGTACGTGTAAGAAAAATATACCATACATACATTCCATCATAAAGTATGACATTGGGCCGGGGATTTAGCTCAGTGGTTCCGGTGCCTGTCTTGCAAGTGCAGGGGCCCGGGTTTGATCCCCAGTAACCACATACCATACTGGGTGTGGAGATTCATGCCGAGCAGCAATAAGCACCACATACCACAGTGCCGGGCATGGTGGCTCACATCTGTAATCCCAGCACTCAGGAGGCAGAGGCAGGAGGATTGCTGTGATGTGAGTTTGAGGCTGAGCTCAAGGCCAGCCTGAACTACAAAGCGAGACCTTGTCTCAAAAAAAAAAAAAAAAAAAGTATAACATTTCAGGAAAATATAAACTAGTATAAATATTATAGTGCTAAATTTATTGAGTCATTTTGAGATCAATACAAGTTTACTTTTGACTGCTACAATTACAAGAGGAGCTCGAAGAGGCGGCCATTAGCTTCCAGACATTTACTGGTGCAGTGAACTGCTCCTTGGGATATCTTAGTCACTGAGATTGCTGCACACACATTTTCAATTTCTTCTCTAAGGGCTAGCAGTGCAGTGGCTTTTCTGCAATACATGGCATCCTCTAGGTTCCCTCATACAGGGCAAACACTACCTGTTGAAAAATAAATCATATTGTATTTCTTTTCCTGAAGTTGTTCTTTTGGGCAGATTCTGAATATAGGGTTTTAGTACTATCAAGAGTTTCAGCTATCCCCGAGGGAGTCTTGGAATATATCAACTGTGGGGAAAGGAAGACCACTGTGTTTGTTTGCTACACTGACAAAGACAAACTGATTTGAGAGGATGTCCTTCCCACGATCTATTTGTGAATGAATGCTGTGTCAGCTGTTATCACCCTTTAACAATCTCTAATTCTCCTTCACTTTTGCATATGAGAAGGATTCCCAGCCCCTAGAAATCAGATGTGGCCGCATGATTAACCAATGAAACCTCATTTGGCTAGAAGCACTCTGATAAGGAAGGAGTTTTGAGACTGAAGCAGTCTGAATGTGGTGAGACAACTTGTAGACAGCTGGCAGGTCACCAGTGGACGATGTTAGAGAGATATTTTTATTCTGCTAGGCACCCACATTTTGGAGTTGTCTGTTACTGTATCATAAAATAGCTTCTGGCTGACATAAGCATCTTGAATAAAACAGATTCAAGACTGTAAGGAAGATGGAATATTGTAACATGTTATCATATACCAGAATGTTACACAGTGAGTTTGGGGAGCTGGGCTTGTCTGTAAGATTTCCTTGTTTCCAGTCCAATTGATAAGACCTTTGTATCACATTAACACATTTTCATAAGCAACCCTTCCACTCAATGATGGGAGTTTTCTCAGCATCTTGAAAAGGCAAATAAAAATATTATTTATATATACTCTCATTAGAGACTTAGACTTCCCAGTGGGCTCCTCATCTCAAGAGGTTCTACTACTTCCCCAAAGCACCTTTCTGGGTTCTTCTCACAAGGACGGTTATAAGATCTAAATAATAGCAATTGGGCAAGAAAAAAAAAAAATCCAGAGTGAAAACAGGCTGGGTTTAATTTTCTTTTCACCCTACTGATCTTCCTCAATAACTTTGTTTCAGTTTGATCCAATAGTCTAATTCCTCCTCTGACAGAAGTCTTTTGCTCAGTTTCTAGTGTAGGCCATTTCTGATTCTTTTCCTTTGGTCTTCATTAAGTCCCTGAGCCTAGCTGGGCTTGGCAGCACTGCCTGGAGTTCTAGCTGCTCAGGAGACTGAAGGAGGATCACTGAAGCCCATGAGTTTGAGACCAGCCTGGGCGACACAGAACAACCCTGTTTTAAGAAAAATCACCAAGCCCAACGGGTACCTACAGCCTTCACATTGTGCAAAACAGCTCAAAGACAAGCTTTCCTATATTCGAAGTCATTTGAATTAGGCTCATCACTACTTGTAACCCTATTTTGTGTCGTTGAACTTCCTTTTCTTAGAGAATAGGAGATATTCACTGGGATTCTCTTACAAACTCCCTGCCTTATTAGTATAGAGGCACTTATAGGGATGTTTCAATTATGTGGTCCCTACCTTCTTTCCATCGCTGACCGGACACTTGATAAAACTTTACCTAACGTAGGTTAATTACATATTTCTTATGAATATAAATTGCTCTGTCTTACTCCTTCCAACAACTGTGATTTGGAAATGAAGCTCTGCTATCAGGAAACTGTTCGCAGGAGCAATTGGCCTCTTCTGAAACTCTGTCTCGCTCATTGAAATCTGTGTGACCCTCTCTGGTAAGGCTCTTTCAAGGTGGTCAGAAATGTAAGAAAGATATAGTTGTAACAAGAAGCAGGTAATTGACTCAAGGACTTCATAGTGTAAATTTAAGGGAATGGGTTGATGTGAGAGATACTGAGATAAAAAAAGTAGCTAGATTCAGCCAAAAGAGAGTGATAAGATGAAGATGATTCCACTACCCCACAAAAGGAACATTTTCAATTAGTATTGGAGTGGCTGGCTGCTGGGCAAAGAGGGCTCTTTGGAATTCTTGAGTTTAAGTAACGATTCCTCTTTGATTTCAGAAGCAGCAGTGCGAATCCAACTCTAGAACTTCGCTACTAAGACAGCAGGAAGTAATTTAGGAATTACTTTGTAGGGCTATTGATAAAGAGTTATATTGATGGTGGCTACAAAATGGGGGCTAGTTAGCATCCCTTTTTAAAACATCATAGCTAAAGCACACCCAGATATTTTGTAGATGGTTTTAGTCACAAGAGTACTAGATTGAGAGTATAGTGTACATTTATGAATAGAAAGACACATTCAAAACCAAAACCAAATCCTTGTGTCCTTGATAATTTCTAAAAGTATAGAAAGAGCTCTTGAAGGTATCTCAGTAGACCACTCTCAGCAGATCACTTCATGCAATTTTATTCTAAATAGTGGCTCAGTTGCTGTTTATATGGAGGCTCTATTCAAAATAATTCTGATTGAAAAGGAACAGATTTTTCAGTTAGATTGCAGTTTAAATTCTGGCTTCTGACGTTTACTAATTATGCCTTTTTTCCAACTTAATTAACCTTTCTGATGTTGTTCACTCATTCATATTCTGGATAGCAACCAATTCACATCTTCTGTTAACAACTAATGTCTTTGAGAAAGGCTTCCATTGTTACAATTTTGGACAGAGTGTACACTTTTGTTTTGTTTTGAGACAGGATCTTGCTATGTAGTTCAGGCTGGCCTTGAGCACACTATGTAGCCCAGTCTGGCCTCTGACTTGCAGCAATCCTCCAGCTTCAGCCTCCTCAGGATTACAAACACGTGCCACTGCCTGTGGCATGGTGGCACCTAGTTTACATTCAGTACAACAAATATTTGAACAGCGAATGAGAGGACCAAAGTGAAAAAATCCTTCTTCCAAGGGAGCTCATGTGTAGTCAAGTGGGGATGACATAAGGTAAACACTAATTTTAACAAGAGCTACTCTTATGAGCCTTTCCAGCATGTTCTGGGTACCATTATTATGCCCTTAGCACAGTTATCTCATTTTATCCCCTCATTAACCCATGTACCTCAGTACCTCATTTTACCCAGGAGGCAGCTAAAATCGGAAACGTTAATTTGTTCAGGGTTGCACAGTTAATGACTATTGCAGTTCAGATCAGAAACAATGTTTCACAAACTTCAAAACCCCTGCTTTGAACCAGCCAGAGCAAAAGCGTGTGTGGGGAAGTGAGGTGGCCCTTGAAACGCATTCTGTGACCCAGTGCCTGACCTAGACCTCTGAACTGTACGGTGGAGGAATCCATACATCACAAGCTTCTCTTAGCTTTCTGTCTTTAGTTTTAGAAAGTTTAATAGTGTCTCACTCTCCGGACAGAGTGAGGAAAGTTATAGGAGATGGAAAAAGGGCTTGCGCGGCAGTACACAGCCCAAGGCGCCCCGGTCTCACGGCTAGAGGGCTCTAGGATTCGGCGGGTGAACTTGAGGCCGGGGATGCCTGGCAGACACCGCGGAACTTGGCGAGTGAGCGGGGCGCGGGGACTGGCGGAAACACTGCTTTGGTTTCCAGAAGCCAAGCGCCGAGAGGGCGGAAGACGCGCTCTAGAGTGGCGCCCAGGACGCCCCGCCCTCTCCCCGCCCGGCCCGCCCTGTGCCCGCCCCCGCAGCCGACAGGCCAATGGGTGGGGCCCCAGGCGCGCGGGCGGGGCTCACGGTCTTCGCGCAGGTGCCGCCCGACCCGCCAGTTCCGCCCCTGCCGCCGTTGTGCGTGCCGCTCCGCGGAGGGGCTGGGCCTGCGCTCTCCCCGCCTTCCTCCCCGCCTCCTGCTACCGGCAGGACTCTTCTCCCGCTGCCTGGGACCCCGAGTAAACGTCCTCCGGGAGCACGGTGAGGCCCACGGGGAGCCCGCGGGTGCTCCCTCCGCGCGAGCTTCGGTGCCCGGGCGCGTCGCTTTGAGGCCTGCGCCATGGCTGCCCGGGCCCAGAGGCTGGGATGGGGCGAGCGCTGCGGGCGGCGTGGGTGTGAGGATGAATGAGGCCCGGCGGAGTAGGCCGCGCGCCCAGAGGGCTGCCGGCGTGTGGTCTGGCCACGTCCCGGGACATCCTCTAATAATCCTGGGTGTCCGAGGGGCCTGGCTGGTGGGAAAGTGTCCGGCCGGGGCCCGCTTGCCTGGGCAGCCGGCCACCAAGTCGCGGCCGCGGGACTGGGCAAGCTCTGCTCCTGCAGCTGTTCTTTGGAGGCCTGGACTTCGGCCCGGAACAGGTGTCAAGGCCCTGAGAAGGGAGATGCTTTGCCCTGGGATAAAATGAGGCTGTTGAGGTCTGGGAACAGAGGCTGGGATATCACTTCAGGAGCAGAGCCCTGGCGTGGGGTATAGCTGAGCCAGAAGACAGGAACCGTATTGGTTCCCAGCTTCTAAGGAGTGAGGTTAGCAGTTTGGGGCGATTAAGTGAGTGTAGTAATACAATGGAATGAATTCTGCGCGGTGAACTTGAAGCCAGGGCTAGCAAGGGACAGAGAAAGTTGTGATTTGCAAATAAGAGTGTTGAGTGCACTCAGGCTGGGGCTGTAGCTGGGCTAGGGACGTAGCATGGTGGAACAGCATTTGCCTACCATTTGTGAGGCCCAGAGTTCCATCGCCAGCGCCGGGGGTAGAAGGTTGAGTGGATTACTTTACGATTAGAAGTAACCAGAATATATACTTTTAAGGTTACATACGACGATTGCTAAACTTCATCTGCAGGGCTAAAGGTGAGGGACTTAGTTGGAAGGACCCGGATACTCAGTTGTTTTTTATTTATTCATCTGAAAACTGGAAATTGTGGGAAAATAGGGACGAACATTTTCCAGATAATAATAGTTTGATGAAAGGTGACTTACGGACTGTGGTTCTAAGATAAATTTTTCTGACTTGCCTCTGCACGTGTTTCCAAATGCTTTCATTCATATAAGTTAAAAACAAGGTAAGAAAGTGTTTTGTGAGCAGTCTGGATTGAAACATTGAAACTACATGTTATGTAGTTTTCTGGTGACACCTATGTTTAGACAAATTTTTCTGGAAAAAATTTTCTTCCTTGGAAGTTACTTCTTAGACATTTACCAAAATCAGATTTGTTTACAGAACTTAAAAAAAAATTAAGAAGATTTAGCTGTTCATATTGGATAGATAAATAGTTTGTTTCATTATCTTTATCTCTTAATGTGTATAATGAAATGTGTTTCTGTCTATAGAGATAGTAAAAAACTTTGTACATGTTTGTTTGACATTTCAGATGCCCCCCAAAAAGGGAGGTGATGGAATTAAGCCACCTCCTATTATTGGAAGATTTGGAACCTCGCTGAAAATTGGTATTGTTGGATTGCCAAATGTTGGGTAGGTGAATATTGGAGTTTTTCTTATTTTCACTTGAAAATATTTTAGGTCCTCTTGTAGAAATGAAAGCTCATGAGGTAATTAAAATTTAAGTTGAAGAGAATACAGTAGAATATTAATTTTTGCAAAAGTATGCTTTCACTTAGGTGTACTTTTGTTTTCTGCACAGATACTATATTGAAACTTTGGTTACTTATATTCTTGTTTTGCTAAGCTTAGAGGGAGGAGTGAGAGTTAACATATCAATGAACCAGATTAGCTATATTTGTTTGAAGCATTTTTGGGAGACAAACAACATTGCATTTATTAGATTTGGAGTAGTTTCAAAATTTCAGTGTCTGCTGGCTATGTGAGGTGCTTACCTAGGCCGTACAGTGGGTTCTTTAGAAACAGTTTTGAGGGCGGGGAATTTAGCTCCCTGGTTCTGGTGTCTGCCTAGCAAGTTCAAGGTCCTGAGTATGATCCCAGTATCCACCTACCACGGTGTTGTGTGTGAGGGCTCATGCTTAGGAGGCAGAGGCTGGAGGATTGCTGTAAATTTAAGGGTAGCCTGAGCTGCATATGAGTTCAGGGCCAGCCTGAACTACAGTGTGAAACCTTGTCTCAAAAAAAAAAAAAAAAAAAAAAAGAAAATAAATAATTTTGAATGCTCCATTATAGATTCTTGGGAGATTAGGGATCAAGTGGGAGGAAAGGAGTGATAACTTTGAATATAAATTGAAGGTTGCTAGGTAAAGTGTTCCTGTGATTAAGTATCTAAATTTGAAAGTTGTGAGAGTGAAGGATTGAATTTTGTAATGTTTTAAAAATTAAAGTTATTGAGCTTGGCTTGGTGATCCAAACTTATGAATCCCCGGTACAGTACTCCAGAGGCCCTGGCAGGGGATAGATTTAAGGATAGCCTGCACAACTTAGTGAACCCTCATCGCAAAAAATAGGAAGGGCGGGGAATGTGACTCAATGCTAAGAGTGCTTACCTAGCATGCATGATGTGCTGGGTCTAATTCTCACTTGAATGCCAGAATATATATATCTGCAAATAAGACAGTGATAGGAAATGTATATGAAGTTTATCATACAAATCTGTATACATGTAACTTAAGTATTTACCCTTCTGTCATGTACCTTTTACTACCCTTTACATATAAACTGTCTCCAGGGTGGTTAACATGGATAGATGAAAATGGCTGAGGGCACCTGGGCATGTGCTTTGTGTTAGATTGTTGGCAAACAGGGTAGACGTGTTCCACTGCTTATTCCTTGAAGCCCCAATCAGAGAAATTGCTCAGTGAGTGGAACACAGGATGACCAAGTCCTTAAAACTTTATAATGTAAAACTAGAATAAGTGTGGTTGTCCTAATTTAGAACTGTACTGGAGTTGGAGAGGTTTGCATTTTGAAAGAGTTTCCTACTGTGATATTGTCTGCTTGTATTGTAAAATAAAAACTAGAAGTATAAGCAATATAAATAATTAAGCAAACTACTATAGGAAGTTATCAATAAATGTGAAGGCAAAATGCGATATCCGGCTTACTGTGAGTTATTTTACTTTATTGTATTGATAAGAAAGATACTAACTAGATATTAACATTTTTCTTATTTTGGAATCACTGCAGTCAATGTAGTTTCACTTTAAATGGGACTACTTTAAAATGGGCCATCTTAAGTGTTTTCTATGTAAGCTTTTTAGCCACAGAGTGTATAATAAAAATCAGTGTATATGAAAATACACATGTAAACATAATGTATTTCTTATTTTCATAATGTATTTTGAAAATACACATGTAAACATAAAATGAAAATACACATGTAAACATAATGTATATGAAAATAATATTTTATTATTCAGTATAAATGTACTATTTATAATTTGAAGTTAAATATGTCTCCAGGTTTTGTTTTTTTTTGAGATAAGGTCTTGATGTAGTTCAGGCTGGCCTTAAACTGACTAGGTGACCTAGGCTTGCCCTGAACTCACAGTAATCCTCCTGCCTCTGCCTCCCAAGTGTTGGAATTACAGGCGTGAGCCATGAGACTCAACATTGTGATTTGTGGTACTGGGGATTGAACTTGGGAGCTTGTGCATGCCAAGCAGACACTGGAACCACTGAGCTAAATCCCTAGCCCTAGTCCTGCAGTTTTATTGAGGTGTTTCTTACAAAGAATGAAATTCACTCTATTTTTGAGAGGAAGCTGGTGGGAATTGAACATAGAGCCTCATGCATACAGATTCACTTATTTAAAAATTATAGTTTATTGAGTTTTGCTAGTTATTTTTGTTTTGTTTTGTTTTGTTTTTTTGGTACTGGGGATAGAACTCAGGCAGACACGACATCTCTGAGCTACATTCTCAGCCTTAGGAGTTGCGTTTGACTATAAAACTCCTTGTAGAGTGTTTATTTCCTGCTACTTTTCCTGTGATTCAAATTCCTAGGCAAGGCAGTCTGATCGAACATGTCTACTTCTGGATAGGTCCCGAGAAAAAGGTTTGGGAAGAGAGATAGTATTAGAAAGGATGGCCTGTTATTAAAAAATAAGCTATGAAATCCAAAGAATCTCTTTAATTTTTAGGGAGTTAGGTAAATAAGAAGTGTGCTTAAGTATACTTAAAGCTAATTAGCTAGAATCTAAGAGATATAGCAGATCTGATATGTATTGAATACTAGTCTCTGTCCAAGTGCTTTATGTACATTATCTAATTTAATGATAAACTGTTTTGATACCTACTGTTATTAAAATTTAAATTCTGTCAAGGCATAGATTATGTTATATTTCTGTTGCCCAGCCTGAAGTCTTATTTTCTAAATTTATATATCCTTGTCAGGTTATCTAAGGTTTAGATCCCAGTTGCCCTGTCTCCACTAGATATCTCTCCGCAAGCCTGTCCAAAATTGAACTCAGTTCCTCTTGCTTTGGGCAACAGTACTTTGCACCAAGGTATTTAACCATAGTGTTGAGAAATTCATCTTTGTGTCTTTCCCTCTCAGGTGTATTGTATCAGGACACCAAACCTGGAACATAAAAATCTGAACAGTTTTCTGCATGTCTACATTTCCATTCATTTCTAAGTGGACTGTCAGGGCATTTGTTTTCTTTTCTTAATCTTTAATGGAGGTATACCTTACATATCATAAAATGTACAAACCATAAGTGTTCATACAGAGTTTTGCAAACGAGCGCACCATGTAACCAGTACGCATACCAAGAAATAACACATACCAAACATTCTAGTGCACGCCTGTATCTCAGCACTGTGAAAAGCTGAGGCAGGAGATCACAAGAAGGAGCCCAGTTTGGACAACTTAAACTCTACTTCAAAATAAAAAAAATTTTAAAAGTCTAGTGTTATGTGAAGGCCTTGGGTTCAATCTCCAGTACTACAGAACAATCAAGAGATAAAGAACATGCTCAGTGCCACAAAAACATCTTCCTCGTCAATGTCCCCTTCACTATGATACCCATACTCTAATTTATATCGTTGTAGATTAATTGGTCAAATATACATAGCACTGTACACAGTGCAAACTCTCTATCTCTTAAATCAACATCATGTCTGAGAATATGAGTCTGTTTACTGCTAATTCTACTGATGGGTTGTTTTCATTTTTAAACTCCTATGAGTAAAGCTGCTTTGAACATTCATAAGAGTGAATATGTTCACCATTCTTTGATATACAGAAAATGTGTGTATGTTTTGGTGAGTGAATTTAAGAACTCATTTCTGTTGGGGGAATGAATACAAATGCTCACTACCACCCTTTCCCTGTGCAGGAATTAGGTAGCTTGAGTAGATATTACCACATAATTTTTCACTGTGGTCTTTTACAGTGCCAATTCTAATTATTCTACACCTTCACTAACAGTATTGCCATTTTTTTTTTTTTTTAGTTTAGCTATACTTGTGTAGTGTTACTTCACTGTCCTTTGCATATTTCTAATAGCTAGTGATTTTTAGCCGTTTTATATTTATTGGATATCTTGTGAAAGGTCAGTTTTTTCCTTAATGATTAGGTGTTTTTTATTTTAGATATGAGCTTTTGTTAGATATATATTGCAACTTTATCTTCAAAGTTTGCTTGATTTTCACGTAAAACTTTTCAAAATAAGTTCATACTTGGAAAAATAGTTCAATAAGCTTTATTATAGCTTTTCCTTACATTCTGTAAATGTTCATATATTCTACAGCTATAATAGAATGATCAAAATAAGCAAAAAGACATTCATTTCGGTTGTCTCTCTGGTGTTTTTCTGGTCTAGGATCTAACCCAGGATTATATGTATTATTTGATTGTTTTGTTTCCTTAGTTTTCTTTAAACTACAATTTTTTAGTCTCTCACTTTCATATTTTGATATTTTGGAAAAGAGCATTGATCAGTTATGTAGTTACTGAGTCTATCAGATGTTTCCTCATGATTAAATTCAAGTTGTGTATTTTTGAACACAGAAGTATTGCCCAGATGCATGTGATGTTGGTTTATTAAAATACGTGATGTTTGTCCCATTACTGGTAATGTTATTTAGATCACTTATCTAAGGAGATGTCTGACAGATTTTTTACTGAAAGTTACTATTTTCCCCATTGAAGTAAGTAAGCGTCTTGTGGAAGATGCTTTGAAATTGTGTACATACCTTCTTTCTCATGATTTTGCTTTCTAATTTTGGCATGTATTAATGAGCCTTGCTTGAAACAGTTATTGTGGTGATTTTAAGATTTCCATTGTTTCGTCTACATTTATAGAAGGAACAGTTTATGCAAGGAACAATGCAAATTCTGTTGTATAGAAATCTTTTGTAAGAGCCTCCATTTATTTATTTATTTGATTATACTTTATTATCACTATAGACTTATTCCGTTGGTTATAATCTATTACTATTGTTATTTATTTGCTGGTATTGCTTATATTCAACCTTTAGGATCTTTCATGCTCACTCATTTTTTTTTGATATGTCCCTTTTATTTTTTGAGTACTCTCAATTTCCTGCCAAACACACTATGTTTCAGGATTTTTTTTTTGAGACAGTGTCTCACTTTGTAGGTCAGGCTGGCCCTGAGCTCAGCCTCAAACTCATATCACAGCAATCCTCCTGCCTTTGCCTCCTGAGTGCTGGGACTACAGGCGGGAGCCACCACGCCGGCACTGTGGTATGTGGTACTGGTTGCTGCTGGGCGTGAGTCTCCACGCCCAGTATTGTATGTGGTTACCTGAGGAATGAACCCAGGCCCTTGTGCTTGCAAGACAGGTGCCAGAACCACTGAGCTAAATCCCTGGCCTGTTTCAGGATTTTTTGTACTTGTTCTGTCTCAAGCTTAGAATACACAAATTTTGGAATAAACATATATTTTCCTTTCTCTTAGGTATACATTTAGGACTAGTATTTCTAGGTTATATTATGAATGCTTATGTTTCATGATTTGCAGAACTTGCAAATTGTTTTCCAAAGTAACTGCACCATTTTACATTCCCATCATCAGTCTGTGAGTTCCAGTTTCTCCATAACCTCCCCCACAGTTGTCTTTTTTATTATAATAGTGTGAAGTGGTTTTGATTTTTGTTATTGTTGTTTTGTGGTTATAATTTATATTTCCTTCATGGTTAATATCGATCATATTTTCATAAATTTATTATGTCTGTTTTTGAAAGATATTTTCATCAGGTAGAGTTCTAGAATTTTTCTTTCAGTACTTTGAAGGTATCTTCATTTCTTCTAGTTCTTATTTATTTATTTTTGTTAAGACAAGTCTCATTGTGTAGTCTAGGGTGATCTTGAACTCACAGTGATCCTCCTGCCTTAGTGTCTGGAGTAATGGTATCACAGTAATGTACCATCATGCCCCATCTTTTCTTATTATCTTATGAGAATTTTTGTCATTCTGATCTTGGTTCCTCCACATAGTGATTGTTTTCTTTTCTGGTTGCTTTTAAATTTTACTCTTTTCAATTGGCTTTCAGTAGTTTTTTATGTGCTTTGGAGTGGTTTTCCTCAACCCTTTTTACCTTGGTCTATTACTGTTTTAGGTTTCTGAGTTTATACTTCATTCAGTTTGTGCAGTATTTGGCTAGTATTTCTTTAAGTACTCATTTTGTCTACTCCAGTTTTCTCTTTTTCTGGAACATTTATTGCATGTAACTATATATAAGTTGCCTAGATAGTATCTCACTGAAGCTCTAATTAGTTGCTTCTTTTATCTGCTGTGCGCTTCATTTAGATAATTTCTGGTGCCCTATCTTCAAGTGAGCAATCTGCCATCAGTGTATCTAGTGTATTTTTCATTTCAATTTAATTTTACTTCAAATATTGTATTTTTCAGTAGTATCTCTGCATATTTTTCATGTCTTCATTTTTCTCTTCATATCCTTCAAAAATTTTTAAAAGATTTGAAACATTTATTATAAAATTTATAACCTTTGTCTGCTAATTTCATATCTCACATTACTTGATATGCTTGTATTTATTGACTTTTATCCTAATTTTGGTGTCTGTTTTTCTGCTTCTGTGCATGCTTTGCAATTTTGGATTCCGGAGACTGTAAATTTTAGACTGAAATTTATATTCCTTTGACAAGTGTTTTGCTCTGGCATTTAGTTACTTGTATATGATTTTGATTGTTTTGAGGCTGCCTAGTATGTTTCCTTAAGATAATTTCTTAAGATTTTTTTTTTTTCTTGTTTGTGCTGCTTTAGCTCTAGTACTACAAAGTGACCCCTTGAGGACTATCTAAATTCCTTTATATTATAACAGCCTTTCTCCTCTGGCTAATACAAGCTCTATGTCAACTTTGATAATTATTCATCTTACAGCTTTTGGGTGATTCTTCTTCTGGTTTTGTGAAAATGGAATTTATATACAAATCATGAGTCAGTCATACTCTATAGGAGACACTCTTTATAATCCTCTGTACAGCTTCTGTCTTTTCAGTAAATTCTCGTATGGGTCCTAACTGTCCTGGTGTCTTACTTACTTTTCTTATTGCTAAGACAAAATATCCAACACTCACAAGTTAAGGGAGGAAAGGTTTATTTAACTCACAGTTGGTAGTGATTTGAGTCTACGGTTGGTTCCAAGAAAAGATACCACATGGCAGAGGGCCAACAATTCATGGTGGGCTGATGGTAGCGAGGGACGACCACAGCTCTTTTTGCCCCTTTTACCTTATTCAGACTACCTAGGTGGGTACTCACACCCTTAATCCTAGTACCCTTCGCCCTAGCTTTTAATTTTCATGATACTTGAGAATCATGAAAATTTTCATTTATTTTTTAAAATACTGGTTAAGTATCTTTTATAATGGCTTTCATTTTGAATTTGTCTCATATTTTCATGTTAGGGATTTTTTAAAATAATTGTGTTAAGAAGCACATAAAATCTTTAAGTACACACTTTAGTAGTATTAACTATTTGCATTGCTGCACAGATCTCTAGGACTTCTCCATCTTTCACGTTGGAAACTCTGTATGTATAAGATAACTCCTAATATCTCCCTTCTATTTTTGGCACTCCAGTCTGTTGCCATGGTTTGGATTGCCCTAAATGCCTCGGGTAGGTGGACTCATATAATGTCTGCCCTTTTTTGGCTGACTCTAACTCATGTACTATCCTCAATATTTATGTGACAGAATTTCCTTTCCTTTGTAAGATTTTTCCATAACTGTGAATCTATCCTTTCTTCTATTCGCGCTTCCTTCACTCTGTCTGTCCCTCCTTACCTGACTTGCTTGTACTGGGGAATCAACCTAGCACCTCATATGTGCCCAGCTCTACCACTGAGCTGTTTGTTTCTTCAGGTCTTTTCCTTTTAAGTTTTGAGACATGATCTCATTCAGATGCCGTGGCTGGTTTTGAATTCATGATTCTTTTGCCTTAGCCTCTGTAGTTCATTCCTCTTTTACCTCTTGTCTAGTGTCAGTAAAGCTGTGAGTAACCTGAATACACAGGTATACAAATCTCTTTAAGATCTTGCTTTCGGTTCTTTTGAATATATATGTAAAAGTAAAATTGCTTGATGATGTAATATTCTATAAATGTCTCTCTATATTTTTTTAGGAACTTAACACTGTTTTCTACCAAATCTGTGTACTGTTTTGGATTGATACTGACAGTACCCAGGGTTCTTTAATTTTTCCAAATAATACTTGTCATTTTGTTTTATTTCTCTTTTGGTAATGACCATTATATATTAAATAATATCTAATTGTGATTTTGATTTGCATATCTAATAACTAGTGGTGTTTAGCGTATTTTCATAGGCTTGTTGGACATTTATCTTCTTTGAACAAATGTGTGTATGGATGTTTCTCTCAGTTTTTAATTGGGTTACTTTAATTGGGTTACTTTTTCTGTAATCAAGTTGTAGGGGTTCTTTATATATTCTATATTCTAGGTATTAATTCTTTTTTTTTTTTTTTTTTTGGAGACAAAGTCTCGCTTTGTAGTTCAGGCTGGCCCTGAGTTCATTATGTATCCCAGGCTAGCCTCGAACTCACAGCAATCCTCCTGCCTCTGCTTCCTGAGTGCTGGAATTACAGGCTTGAGCTACCATGTCCGGCAGTGTGGTATGTAGTTATTGAGTGCTGGGCTTACAGGCATGCATTACCATGCCTGGCATTGTGGTATGTGGTTACTGGATTTGAAATAGGGACCTTGCACTTGCCAGCTAGACACTGGAACCCAGGCCCTTTTTAAAAATTTTATTTATTTATTTTTTTTTTGAGACAGTATCTTATGTTTTTGTAGTTCAGCTTGGCCCTGAACTCACTTTGTAGCCCAGGATACCCTTGAGCTAACAGCAATCCTCCTGCCTTCCCTTCCCAAGTGCTGGGATTATATGCATGAGCCACCATACCCGGTTTAGTTCTTTATTAGGTGTGTGGCTTTCAATTATTTTCACCCATTCCAAAGGTTGCCTTTTACCTTCTGTTGATAATTTCCTTTGATATGCAGAATTGAAAAGCTATCCTTTCCCTATTGTGTCATTTTAGCACTCATTAAAAATCATTTGGCTCTACACCCAAGCAGCAATCAGTACCACATACCACAGTGCTGGGTGTGGTGTCTCACGCCTGTAATCCCAGCACTCAGAAGGTAGAGGCAGGAGGATTGCTGTGATGTGAGCTGGAGGCTGAGCTCAGGGCCAGCCTGAACCACAGAGTGAGACCCTGTCTCACAAAACCTTAAAAAAAAAAAAAAAATCATTTGGCTGGATTTAGGGCATCATTGAGTTACATCCTCTTGGTTTCTCATGTTGGAGAATGGTATTTATAAACTAAGATTTAATCTCTAAGTATGATTATTGCTACTGGGGTGTTCTGTTTTTAAGTCCTTTTATCTGACGGAGTGAAGACATATATGTAGTTACACATATGTATTCATTTCTGTCATCTTTATTTTTATATCTTTTGGATAGATGCTTTTCACAATTTAGATATATCTGAATGAAAAACATTTTGAAAAGACATTCTGCTTTTTTCATGCTTTAGATATGTGTGGTATGAATTAGTTCAGAATGCTGTGGGAATTTGCATTGGTATCCTGAGTTTCTAATATATACTGGAATTTTGCATAGGGTTTTAGATAAATCATCTGTTCAGTTTTACTTGACATAGTAGAATATGTAATTTCCAAAAATACAATATTTAAGTCATTCTTGCAGGAGAAAAATAATTGTAATTTTTCATTTTCTCCTATTTTCAAGCCTTAAGGGTAATCCCAAGAGAGCTAAGAACAGAGAAAAGGAGGGAGGGAGGAAGAGAAGGAGAGAGAAAGGAGACATTCTCATCAGTCCTTTGGCTTTTAACACTTCAGACTTAGGTCAAAACTCAAATTCTTTGATTTTGCAAAGCTATTAGATTTGAATATAGAGTAAAATATCTTAAGTGCCATGAAGTTTCTAGCGATAAAATTGGATGTTTTTATTCTTGTTTTTTACTTTTTATACCTACAGAGCTTCTGGAAGATACAGATTACTTGGGCATGGTGAAATTTAAAACTCATCTAAGATGAGATAACCTGTACAAATGGAGATCTCTGGATCTCTGGCCTGCTGTTAGCATTTACATTTTACTCAAAAGCAAAAGTTTTTCTTCTGTTTCTACTTGCAATTAGTTTCTTCAAGAAATTTGGTCATCTCACAGAAATTTCATAGTCTGGATTTTATTGTGTCCTATAATATTTTCTTCTGCCCTATATAGTTTCCATAAACTCATGTGAATGAATATATAAAGGATTGGTCAGATTAAGGTGAAAGGTACTAACTTCTCTTAGAGGAGGAATTCTTATTTTTTCCAGCATTTGTGGAGAGGGGTGTCATTACTCAGATCTGTTTCTTTGTTAGAGATTGCAACATGGTGATACTCTTACTTTAAATTTTTTTCCTTTTCGAGCCAAACACCTTTATTCTCTCTTTAAAAAAATGATACTGGAGGACAGGGGATTTAGCTGAGTGGCTCTGGCACCTGCTTTGCCAGTGCAAGGGCCTGGGTTCGATCCTCGGTAACCACATACAACAATGTTGGATGTGGTGACTCATGCCCACCAGCAATCAGTACCACATACCACTGTGGTGACTCCCTTACTTGGGAGGCAGAGGCCTGAGGATTGCTGAGTTCAAGGCTGAGTTCAGGACCAGTCTGAATTACAAAGTGAGACCGTCTCAAAAAAAAAAAAAATGATGCTGGAAAACTGGCTTTCAACATGGCAAACATTAAAACTACAGTCATATCTTTCATCATGCACTAAACTAAAATAGAAATGGATAAAAGTTCTAAATATTAAAACAAAAACTAAATCTGCTGGCAGGTAGGATAGGGTTAAACTCTTGAAGACATTGGTGTAGGCAAAGACTTTATGAACAATGCCCTGATTAAACAGTAATTATCACAAAGTATCAACAACTGGGATTCCCTCATATTAAAAGCTTTTGCTCAGCAAAGAAGCCACCAACATAGTGGAAAGGTAACACCGTGTGAGAAAAAGTTTTTGCCAACTGTTCTTCAGACAAAAATACTATGTAAAGAACTTGAAAAAAAATCAGACCTGCTAAATTTAAAGACTTAATCCAAAAATAGGCATCCAATATGAATAGATACTTCTCAGATAGAGAAGAATAAATGGCAAATAAATATATGAAAAATGTTCAAAGCTACAGAAAGAATGGCTGTTCTCAAGAAATCAACTAATAACAAATGCTGGTGAGGATACAGGGAAAAAAGAACCATAGGTGCACTATTGGCGGAGGTATAGACTGGTACAACCTCTGTGAAAATCAGTGTGAAGATTCTTCA
Source organism: Petromus typicus (assembly GCA_004026965.1). Lineage (NCBI taxonomy): Eukaryota > Metazoa > Chordata > Mammalia > Rodentia > Petromuridae > Petromus > Petromus typicus. The sequence goes on from PVIR01015441.1 coordinate 20,256, forward strand.
AAAAACAAAAGAAAAATTTCCATTTGACCCAACTTTTCCCCTTCTTGGTATCTTCTCAAAAGAATTAAAAGCATCATACCACAGCAATATATGCACATGTATATTTATAGTGGCAGAATTTGCAATAGCTAAATCTTGGAAACCCAAATTCCCATCAGATGATGAATAGACAAAGAAGATGTGTTTTTTTCTTTTCTTTTTTTTTTTCTTTTTAGGTTTTTATGACAAGGTCTCGCTTTGTAGTTCAAACTGGCCACGAACTCTCAGCAAGCCTTCTGCCTCTGCCTCTTAAGGGCTGGGATTACAAGCATGAGTCACCACACCCAGCATTGTCCTTTGATAGATTTTGTGTGTACATCATGATTATACTCAACATTGAAAATTTTTATCAGTATGACACAACTTCTCTTTTTTCCCATTCCCCTGCCTACCCTACAACCTGCCTCCCCATATACATAAGCTTTGTTTCCTTTTTTTACTATCACATTTTTTCTTTCTCCTTGTTACTTATCCCTTCACCCCTTTACCTTTGAATATTTTCTATTTCACAAAATCTATCATACATTGTAGAACTCATTTACACCTTCAGTTTCTCATAACAGAAAAAAGATATTTACACATCTGTGACCTATTTATTTCCCTTATGAATATGTCCTCAAAGTTCATTCATTTGGTATAAATGACTCAAATTTGTCATTGTTTATGGCAGAATAACACTCCATTTTATAAAAAAATGGAGTTTATCCAGTCTCCAGTTGATGGGCATTTGGGTTGTTTCCAAGATTTAGCTATCACAAACTGAGCGGCTATGAACATGGGTGCACATATGTCACTGTGATATGAATCTTTTAATTTTTTTGTGTGTGTGTGTGACATAGGGTCTTGCTTTGTAGTTCAGGCTGGCCCTGAGCTCACTGTGTAGCCCAGACTAGCCTCACACTCACAGCAATCCTCTTGCCTCTGCCTCCCAAGTGCTGAGATTATAGGCGTGAGCCACCACGTCTAGCACTATAGTGTGTGGTACTGATTGTTGGTGAGCATAAGTCACCACGCCTGACATTGTTATATGTGATTACTGGGAGTCGAACCTGGGCCCTTGCACTTGCAAGGCAGGTGACAGAACCACTGAGCTAAATCCCTGGCCCTGTCTTTCATGTATATACCTAGCAGGGGAATAGCAGGATGAATGGGACTTCTAATTCTAGTTTTTTGAGAACTCTGCACACTGATCTCCACAGTAACTGTACCAGTCTACATTCCCACCAACAATGGAGAAGGATTCCTTTGCTTGCTGGCATTTGTTGCTGGTTAATTTCAAGATAGTAGCCATTCTTTGTGGAGTGAGATGAAATCTCAGTGTTGTTTTCATCTACATCTCTCTAATGACCAGTGATGTTAAGCACTTCTTCATATGCTTCTTAGCTGGTTTTATTTCTTCCTCTAAGATACAGTTTTTTTTATACAAGGGAGTACTACTCTACCATAAGGAAGGATAAATTTGAGACATTTTTAGCTAAATGGACACACTTTAAGACCATACTCTTATATGAAATAAGACACACATTTAAGTACAACATTGTTTCTTTGGTATGAGAAACTGAAAATGTAAATAAAGATACAAATATGTGATGGATATTGGAAAGTGGGAAGAAAATGTTTAAATGAGGAGAATAGGGTGGGGGGAAGGAAACTAGGATCAAGAAATAAAGGAAATAAAGGAAGAAATAAAGGAAGGAAGAGGAGTTGAAGAGAGGGGAGAGGAATGGCAAAAGAGAAGCAAGATATATCTTGTACAGATACAAATTCCCTTTGATGAATGTGATCATGTATATCTAAAATGTACCTATAAAATTTAAAAAGCAAAAAGTTTTTTTCCTTGTTAATTGGTTGGACTGTGCCTGTGAAATAATCAATTCCTTGCTTATTTGAAAATATCTTTTATATAGAAAACACAACAAATAATATTTAATAGAATCAATCAACATCTTTATTTTTTTGAGTATGAAATGATTTGATTTGTTATAATTCATTGTACTGTTTTTAAGTTGATACTGAAGATTTCCATGTTAGAAAGGTGGATTTAGAACTCCTGGGGCCAAATTATCCTCCTGTCTCAGCTTTTGGAATTGATAGAACTAGTAGAAGGTACAGAGTGCTTGTGGTAGGACATTATTGGCCTTAAAAAGCTTCTTTGTTTTCTCTGAGAAAAATTGAGTTGTTGGGTGTGGGGTGTGTGTGCATGTGTTTTGCCTTACCTAAAACTAGCCAATTCTTCAAGAAAACCTGACCTTTATTTTTGGTAGTGGGAATTGAACTCAGGGCCTTGTACTTGCGAGGTAGGCACTGTGCCACTGAGCTACACTTCTGGTCCAGTCCTGGTCATTTTTAATGGGCATGGTAATTAAAATCAAAGTCTAAACATGAACAGTTTTAAAAATAATTTGCCCTGTTCTAATGGTGCAAACTATATTAGATTTCATAGTCATTTTGGAAGTAGATAGACTATAATTTTATACCTATAGAGACTTCTAAATGCAGTACTGTCACATTGAAACAGGGTTAAAATGGAAAACTAGCCCTATAGAATTAGTGATTTCATTTCAATTATCATTAATAGAGTTTTGAGACTGTTACTAGGCTCTTCTTTGGTATTACCACTATAAATTCTACAACAGTCATTGTTACACTATGGCTTATTTTATGAGTTTGAGTCTAGCCCGTTGTCTTTAAAACCTGACTTCACAAAAGCAAAACAAATCATTGACATTACTTCACCCTATATGTTTAAAATATGGGTACTTACACGAGTTGATTTGGAAAGAAGACTAATGTTGCTGCTTTGATCCTCAGCCACTGATTTGTCTAATGGTGTTCTAAGTAGCTAGCAATAATTTGTGTGGCTATTTTAGTAAACATCTATAATTGACTGACTTTTTTAGTTTCATTGGTATTAGATGATGTCCAAAGACCTGTAGGCAGGTACAGTTAACGTATCTTGTTAAAACACACTTCTTACTCCTGGTACTGAGACATAACTTTGATCGTCACCTTTTGTTCATCACTCTTTTATAGGCTTCTCAGAATTAAATTAAAAAGAGGGGTTTTTTTTTTTTTTTTTGGTTTAAAAGTTCCATCAGATGAGTTAACTGTAGTAAGTATAAATTTTTCCTGAAGAATAGACTAATAAGATCTCATATGAATAGACATTTAATCCAAATTTTGGGGGGAAAACAGGAAAATAATCATTCATATTACCACATTGCTAGCGTACTGTTATATTTTTTGAGTGTTCCTTTGTCATCAGATTTAACCATATGCAAACACTTGTACATAATCATGTGTCTAGCCAGTTAGCAAGCACCAGTCTTAGTTATCAACTACTCCTGAACTACTTCCTCAGTTTTTTTCAGTAAAAATAAAAAAGGTTATATAACAATAATTCTCATTTAGAATTTTTTATATGTCCTGTGTATAGAGCAAGGAAGTCACTATACTGAATTCTCTACTGTATTAATGATGGAACTGAAAAGTGATACAGAATAAGCAGCAAATCTTTAAAAATTTTTATTTTGCTTTGGATATTATTCCTAAAAGTTTTGACATTCTAAATGTTATATTTTAAAGAATATGGACAGTGTTAATATGAGTTGGCATCTTCTGAGCACATGTGACCTGATAAAAATCAGATAATGAGGACTAGTGACTAGTCCTCAGTGAGGACTAGTGACTAGTTTATTGCATGTTAATGGAGTTCCTTTACTTCTGTTTTTACTTTTGTTTTCATTTATTTATTTTGGTTTTTTTTGAGACAAGGTCTTGCGATGTAGCCCAGGCTGGCCTTGAACTCAAAGCAGTTTTCCTGACTTTGCCTTCTGAGTTATGAGATCACATGTGTGCACCACCATACCTGGTGGATTTTTTTTTTTTTCCTTAAATTAAGTCACACCTTGGGAGAAGTTTACTTTTTGACTTTTACAATTCACAATTCTGAATTTAACAGTAATTCTTGTATACCAACCATTAAGAGAATCTGAGCTTCAGCGTTCTATTTCCTATGACACAATTAGGATCTTTCCTTCAATTCAGAATGCTTATATACATCAGATACCTAACCTGAAACACACTTTCAGTATTTCATGCTAGTGAAAGTTATGTTAGATATAGGTGAAGTGATATGGGTACTACCTGGTACATTATTTAAAAAAAATACATTTTGTGGTGCAGTATGAGAATCCAGCTGTCTTATAACAAAGATTCTTTGAGAACATTCTTTTCAATTTCCATATAGACTGAGAGAGGAGCATAATTTAGATAATGAGTTGCATTGTTACAAATTTCATCTATTTTTGTTAGTAAAAATGTATTATTTCCCCTCCCTTTGCAGATGGGTTTTAAAATACTCATTGATTTTATTTGATCACTAAAATTAGCATGGATTAACTTTTTGGAATCACTTTAAGCATTAATGAAAATTATTTTTTTATTTTAGGAAATCTACCTTCTTTAATGTATTAACAAATAGTCAGGCTTCAGCAGAAAACTTTCCATTCTGCACTATTGATCCTAATGAGAGCAGAGTTCCTGTGCCAGATGAAAGATTTGACTTTCTTTGCCAGTATCACAAACCAGCAAGGTAAGAAATAATTGATGCCATTGTTTACAGTGGTACTGTATAGGCTGAGTAAATACATGTGATATATTGAAAGTAAGGTTGAAGGATTTTTCTTTCAGAATTAAATATAGCATTGTTTTGGGTAATTATAAAGGCAATATAGATCATGGAAGAAGAGAAAAGAAAGAAGATCCCCTGTGGTTAACATTGCAGTTATTTTTTCTGGTAAGTATGAAATAGACAGTAATTACTCTGCATTACATGATCTCATTCATGTAAAATTATATTGTATGTGTATATTCATAGGTAAAGACATATAATGAAGATCATGAACTATTGTAATTACTGGTTACCTCTGGAGAGTGGAGCTTTTAGATAATCTTTACAGTAGTTCTTTGATTTCCATGGGAAGTGGTTCCAGAACCCTGTAAATACTGAAAATTCTTTACATCAGCTGATGTAATATTTGTATATAACCTGTATATATTTTTCAGTGTACTTTAAATGATTTCTAAATTACTTGTAAATACTTATAATTACTTATAAAATACTTAATGTATATACTATATAAATAGTTACTTTCTGTTTAGAGAATAATGGCAAGAAAAATATCTGTACATGTTCAGTACAGATGCATTATTTTCTCCAGATTTTTTTTTTTTTTTTTTGATATAGGGTCTTACTTTGTAGTTCAGGCTGGCCCTGAGCTCAGCCTCAAACTCACATCACAGCAATCCTCCTGCCTCTTCCTCTGCCTCCCGAGTGCTGGGATTATAGGCATGAGCTACCACACCTGGCACTGTAGTATGTGATACTGATTACTGCTGGGTTTGAGTCTCCACAGCCAGTATTGTTGTATGTGGTTACCAGGGATCAAACCCAGATCCTTGCGCTTGCAAGACAGGCACTGGAACCACTGAGCTAAATCCCTGGTCCCCTCCCCAGAATATTTTCAGTCATGATTAAGAACTCCTATGTGGACTCTGCCACATGAAGAGCTGACTATATTCCTAATTCTTTTATATGTTTGAATTTTTATAATAAACGTGTTATGTCTTTAATTAGAAATAGTAAAACTTTTACTAGATAAAATGATAGTGTAGAAGTTTAGACAGTAGAGAAATGTATAATAGAGGCAGTGAGTTAGCAGTACTTGCTGTACCAGGTATAAAAACTTTGATGTATCCTTCCATATTTTCATATGAATGTGTTCACATTTACAGCAAAGGGATATTTATTTTACCTAGGGTACTAACATCTTTCTAGATTAAGAAAACACACTGAAGAAAATCGGTATAGTTACCAAGAGGCAGTGGATGCTAAAGAGGCAAGCACAGTGTCCAGCTGGAGAAACTCGCCATATTTTTGCCATTTCAGTGGATTTTCTTGCAATAGAACTGTTTGTAAGAATTGTTTATAGAGGGGCCGGGGAGTTAGCTCAGTGGTTCCGGCGCCTGTCTTGCAAGCGCAAGGGCCCGGGTTCGATTCCCTGGTAACCACATAACAATACTGTGTGTGGAGACTCAACCCAGCAGCAACCAGTACCACATACCACAGTGCCGGGCGTGGTGGCTCACACCTGTAATCCCAGCACTCGGGAGGCAGAGGCAGGAGGATTGTGATGTGAGTTTGAGGCTGAGCTCAGGGCCAGCCTGAACCACAAAAGCGAGACCCTGTCTCAAAAAAAAAAAAAAACAAAAAAAAAAAGAATTGTTTATAGAGCAGTTATTTTGAAAGGATTCATTTAATAAGGATGCCTTTATGGAGCTTTTGTGTTATATTTTATCAGATGGTAAGACTAACATACATTAGTTTGTCATGACGTTGAAAATTGCCGCTGTTTGCTCAGGTATTTGCTCCATTTTTTTACATGGCAAACTGATTTTCCTAACTTAGTTCCTTTCTTGTATTAATTGAGCTTTTACTTATCAAAGCAAAGGTTATCTTGTATGTACATCTGATTTTCTTGCTGTTATTAGCTAGGTTATTACATACTATGCTAACTGGTTCTCATTATTACATACATAGTTTGGCTTAATCTATGTGATTAAATAACCTAGATTGCTTGTGTTTGCATTCTAGTTTTATTACTACTAGTTGAGTGATTATGCAGTAAATTTCTTAACTCCTATAATATAGGCACAAATTTCTCAATTGCAAACTAGCACCTACTTTTTAGAATTATTTTGAGCTTTGAAATGAGATAATAAATGTAAAGTACTTAATCTAGTACCTGGATAGGGCCTATGTATCGTAATTCAGGCTAGTCTTTAACTTACTGCGTTGACAGGCTGGCCTTGAACTAATGGCAGTCTTCTTCCTCTTGCTTCAACCTCCCAAGTGCTGAGATGACAAGTGTGTGCCACCACACCTGGCCAGTGTTGGCTTGTTTTGTGATGATTACCCTACCTTCTGTCAGTATACTTCTGACTGCTTTTCTATATGTAGTTGCCTATGTGTATATATGATGTGCCAATACAACTTTAAGTAAATTTACTGATAGGAGTTTAATCTCTGGTACAATAGAAATTATATACTACTTTAACTTCTTCATTTTATAATAAAATCACCTTTTTATTTCAGCAAAATTCCTGCCTTTCTAAATGTAGTGGATATTGCTGGCCTTGTGAAAGGAGCTCACAATGGGCAGGGCTTGGGAAATGCCTTCTTATCTCATATTAGTGCCTGTGATGGGATCTTTCATCTAACACGTAAGTGCAGTTGCTTATTCACTCATTGATTTAATCAAAGTCAATGTTTTCTTACCATTATTGTTCAGATGAAATTAGAAAGACTGATTAATAGAAGATTGTTTTTCTTTGCAAGATAATAATGAGTTAGTTATCTGTTAACTTGTGATTTTTAATATTATTTATATTATTTTAAATCTCTATATGTGGAGATTTATTCCATAGTATAGGCTGTGCTGATATCATATTCTGCTTAAGTATAACTGTTCTGGATTAGAGCTACTGAGAAGTATTTGTATAGAACTAATGTTGATTGTAAAAACATTTGAATTTTTTTTTTTTGGTCATGTTGGGGATTAAACTCATGAGCTTGTGCATGCTTTGCAATTGTTCTACCACTGAGCTATATTAGCCTTGATATTTTCTTAAGCTATGGAGCTTTGTGCATTCTTTCTTTTCCATATGTTGAGAAGCAGAATTACTAGAGAAGGGGATTCTAGTTATTTCAGAGGTGAGAGAATATCCTAATTATCTGTTAGAGCTGAAATGATTGAAGAAAATAGCTATTCATACACAGAGAGAGATATTCATTATGGAGAGAGGGAAAGAGATAAAACAGGTAAGACTGTAGTTTGGCTTGAGTTCTTTTGACTACAAAAATGAGCCAAAAATAATAATTCTCTGATAAATAGGGTTGAGGTTAAGGCTTAGTTCAGGACTAAGTAATAGTATTATAATCATCAAATTAGTGCAAACAAAACACTAGTCGAAAGTAGGGGCCAACTGTGGACTGGTTCTATACTTTTTTTTGTTACTGGTCCTTCAGTAAGATAACTATAGCCTTTGAGAATGAGGATTTAGAAAATTTTATAGCAGTTTGGCTATTTTTTTTTTTACTTTGAATAAAAAAATTTTTAAAACTATGCTAGTACTTTTTGTAGTTTCTTAAAATTTTTCCTTTGCCTAATAATTTTTAAAACTTTTTTTCAAAAACTCATTGCAGATAATTTAAGAAATACCAATCCAGGTACTTTGTCTTAGTAAAGATGTAGAGAGACCTGAGAGTTTTTGTGGGGTAGGCAAAGAGTGAGGCTGGAGTGGGGAGGATTCTGCTGGGTAAAGAAGTGAACCTGAAGCCTGGATGTTGGAGAGCCTCTGTTTTTCTACTGTTTCTGTTCACTAACATGAGGATTTTAAAGAAAATAGAAGTCAGTTACAACTCTTGGGTTTTTGCCCTTGGTTATTTGAATGAATCATAGAAGCATTATCTGAGATGTTAAGTATAAAAAGAGCAGCAACTGGGGATTTATGTCAGTGGCATGGTCCTTACTTTGATCTCCAGTGCTGAAAGAAAAAAGAGCCGCAGATAGTGTTGGGGAGGGGTCTGTTGGGACTTTATTTTGAATTGTTGTACATGGACATCTAGGTGGATGTCTACAGAAAATAGGGTAGACCTATGAGAGAAAGATGAGGGTAAGAGAACTGAAGGTTGGGGGTGAGAGAAATTGAACTGATGGGGAGAATGGAGATTAAAATGGAGATCTATAATTAGGGAAGGATTTTTTATTTAAAATTTTTGAAGTGTGAGTTTCGAGTGATAGCAAAGTCCTGATGATGGCCTGAAACCACTAATAAATGTTAGTAGTAAAAATATCTTAGATTTTATTGTTTCTCACATGGCATTTTTCTGTTGTTTTCTTCACACTCAGAAAAACGAATTTGATTAGATGCATACATACTTTATTTTACTCAAGCTAATAATACCATCATTTAGAAAGGAAGAAAAAAATCTAAACTAGATATAGGCATTGAGATACCCCTGTAATTTCAGCTACTCAGGAAGCTAAGACTGGAGAATTCTAATACTTTCTTGTTATGATTGATTTCAGAGATATTAGAGTGTGTAAAACTATAAATCATATAATTGACGAAATATGCTACGTATTAGGATCTAGTGCATATAATGCAGAACATTTATTACAATTAAAATCTTGTAAGAATTAGAGTTAGAAAAGACTTTCAGAGATTAGAAAGAATTCATTTTAAATGTTGTATTTTAATATTTGACAGATTATTTTAAAGTTTTAATTTTTTTTTTTTTTTTGTGGTGTTAGAGATAAAACCTAGGGCCTTGCATGTTAGGCAAGCACTGTATCATTGAGTTATAATCTCAGTACCAATAATTATTAAATATGAATATATGATACATTTTTGTTATATTGCTCTTATTTAAAGATTATTTTCTTCATATATCTTAAAGTCATCAGAGATGTAATTAATTAATTTATTTCACTAATTAAATTGTTTTCTCTCTTATGGGTACTGAGTTATAATTTACATTGTTTGATCTGAACTTCCTTTTTCTAAATTTACTGGTGAATTACTAGCTTTACCTGCTACTATATATTTGACACTTTAGTTCTTAATTGCATCATTTCTTAGTTTGGTTAAATAAATAAAACCTGTTTTCCATGTTTTTATTTCTCTATTTTTGTTTCAGTTGGTTTAAAATTATTAGGGAAAGAGAAAATATGGGGAGTGATTATATATTGTAATGTTAGAGCATTCTTAAGCTTTTTGTTAGATTTTGCAACAGTTAAGGAACAGAAAAATTTCTTAACAAGTAATTTGGTTTATACTGTCTTTTAGGTTTTTTGAGACAGGGTCTCACTTTGTAGTTCAGGCTGGCCCTGAGCTCAGCCTCAAACTCACATCACAGCAATCCTCCTGCCTCTGCCTCCCGAGTGCTGGGATTACAGGCATGAGCCACCACACCTGGCACTATGGTATGTGGTACTGGCTGTTGCTGGGCGTGAGTCTCCATGCCCAGTATTGTATGTGGTTACCGAGGATCGAACCCGGGTCCTTGCGCTTGCAAGACAGGCGCCAGAACCACTGAGCTAAATCCCTGGCCCTCTTTATACTCTTCCTCTTCATCAACTTGATTGATATTTAAAATAATGTTTTATGTCAATAATGTTAATGTTGTTTACATCCTTTTTTGGAAATATGTAAGACATATTGTCTGAGAAGTCTATACTTATTTGAAATATTAATACTATATTTTGGTAGAGCATAGCGTTCATGCGTGAGACCTGGATTCAATCTTCAGGATTAGAATAATAGAAATTAAGATATTCACAATATTCACAATAAAAGCTATGTTTGCCTGTTTTCACTTTCTAGAACTCTTCCTTTTTTTTTTTCTTTTTTGAGACAGGGTCTCGCTTTGTAGTTCAGGCTGGCCCTGAGCTTAGCCTCGAATTCAGAGCATTCCTCCTGCCTCTGCCTTCCAAGCGCTGGGATTACAGGTGCAAGCCACCTTCCCCGGAACTGTGGAATGTAGTACTGCTTGCTGGTGGGCATGAGTCTCCATGCCTGGCATTGTGGTATGTGGTTACTGGGGATCAAACCTGGTCCCTTGCACTTGCAAGGCAAACACCAGAACTGCTGAGTCAAATCCCCAGCCCACTCTTCCATATTTTTAAACACAGAAAAGTTATATCCTTATTTTGTTCTTAGGATTGCATTAATAGCACACATGTATTATGTATTACTTTTGATAATTAAAATATGGTACATATAATATGGAAAATAAAATCCTACTTTTTTTTTTTTATGATACTGAGGATTGAAATCAGGACCTTGTGCTTGAGTGGCAGGCATGGTGCCACTGAGCTAAATCCCTGCCCCAAATCTTACATTCTAAAGACAACTACTGCCAGTAGTTTTGGAGCATATGCTTTTAAACTTGGTTTTATTCTGTCAATGTTTCTTGATGTAAATACATTGATATACTGAGTAATTTTCACCCATAAATAATCTTACATATTCTTCAGTGACTAATTGTTTTTAATCTTTAATATAATTTGCTCATTTTTCTTGTTAGTACCATTGGTATATATTCTTTGGGGAGCAGATACAAAGATTACAGTATGTAGATATAATGCTGGTTAATATCCTTAGAAAGGGTCATGTGAATAGCACTATGGTTTGGATAAGTGACCCCCCCAAAGGTCTGTGTGTTAAAGGTTTGGTCCCCAGGATAGTGCTGTTGGGAGGGAGTGGAGCTTTTAGGAGGTTAGGCTTTGGAGGAGGTCCTTCAGTCATTGAAGGATGCCATCAAAGGGGATTGTAGGGCCCTGGTCCTTTCCCTCCTATTTCTTGGTTGTGCTATGAGCAGTTTTGCCCTACCACCATTTTCTACTATGATGTACTGCCTTACCCTAGAAGCAGTGGATCTACCCAGTCATGGAATGGGATCTCTGAATCTGTGAGCCAAAGTAAGTTGTTTCTCTGTAAATTAATATCTGAGATATACCAGAATGCTAGTTATAAACTGTGTTGAAGAAACATTTGCAAATAAGCAAAGTTCTAAAAGGAAGATCCAAGCAAAGTACTAGTTTGAAAATATTTTAGTTTATAATCACATCAACAGAATTTCTCCATTTAGGAAAGTCCCAAGATCTCCCCATTTTACAAATCTGTCTCAGGCCCAACTGGGAGGGGACAGTGGACCAGCATTATTTTTCTTTAGAGCCCAAGATCCCACTTGTACCTGTAGAGGCCCTTCTGGCTCCACTTCTTGCAACCTTGTTTCCCAAAGGGTCCAATTCTACTTAACATTGAGTTTCTAATATCTCTCTGTTCTTGAATTGTTTCTTGCTGGCCCTTGATTGGCAGTGACCTCACCTGCCCACATAGTGTTTCCAGGGAACCTAGCCTGACCACCATTCTTGGGCTGTTTCAGATGCCTACACGGGCAGTTGAAAATTATCCAAACTCAGGATGTGAAAAACAATATGTGAAAGAACCAAATGAATGACATGTGAAATTAGTGATAGAGTATCAAGAAAGTATTAGAGAAAATCTGGGTCAGCTTATATGGATATCAAGGTAAATAAGTTTTAACTTATTTATGTAAGTAATTGGCTGCATTAATTTTATTCAGGGAAGTGTATAGGCTCATGAACATTTCAAAAAATGTAAAGATGCTAGATTTTAAGATGATTATATGCTAGTTACTCAGTTAAAGTATTGTTTCAGTACTCAGGATTAGAGGCTTCAACGTGGAGAAGAGCAGAACAGTTACATTAAAATATAGAATTGGTAGTGGATTTTTAATTAATTTTACCACAGTTTGTGTACTGCTTATTTATTTTATACTCTAAGATATTAAAACTATTGTTCTAGTCTGCCAAAGCCCTGAGAAAAGAATCTTTGGGATGCAGGGGGGAGAGTCACGAGCAGCCAAGATAGTTGCTATGCAGTATGACTAAAGATATGTATTTTCATAGATTTCAAAGCAGCAAGGAACATTCATATTTCTTCTCCTTAAAGAAGCAGAGAATTTAAGGGTTAACATTATAGTGGACCTTTAGGCTTTACTAATTTAAAGCTAATAGTTGGACTATGTTCAAGCAATCCTATGTCTAAATAGACCTGATATTTACTTGTGCTTTTGGTGACCCCTTGATTAGAATAGCTAGAATTGAGAGGTTGATAGGCAAATTAATCATAGATGACTATTTGTTTTTTACTCTTCCCTCAGTGACAACACACAAAGGAACATTGTTTATTTGTTTTTGTTATATTTATAAAGTTATGAATGACAAAGGCCTAGGGTTAATAGTATGTTTCTTAGTGTCCTTTGAAAGTCTAAATCATGCCAGTTTTAGAACATAGAATTGCAATTACTTAGTTTTTCTAGCAGTATTTGTAATATGCATAGATCTTCTATTTAGCCAAGGATTTTATTTGCTTTACTTTTGAATGTTTATTTTCCTTAAAAACATACTTTAGTAGGAAATACTAGTTTTTTCAATAACTGCTAGTTACACTGTCTGATTTTGGTGCTATTTATTTTAATTTTTGAAGGATTTATGCAGTTTTATAATTCTTATAGAATAATTTTATGTTTCATCCTCTTGTCTATAAATATGTTTTTACGCCTTTGACTGATTATACTTCTCCTGTGGCTTTTACTCCTCCTATCTGGTCAGGCAAATTCTTGTGGAAATAGAATGGAGATCAATTCATGTAAATGAGTTTTGAGCAGATGGTTAGAGTTTTTGACTAGAGGAATGAAATATCCTTATACTCTCTTCTTCGTTATTAATGACAGATATGTCTTCATTCTATATCTGCCTGCATTTTCTGAGTCCAGGTAGTTTAGTTAGAGCTTTAACAGTAAGATTTTGGAGAACATCTTTAATTTTGTTGTGTTTGGCCAAAAATATGAAGATGGGACTGATGGAAAAAATACTTCTAAGTTGCCTTTCCATTTTGTACAGAATTACATATAGCCTTAAGGTGTTACTGGTGTATTGAACTGCTAAATGAGAAGGTAAAAAACACCTTCCTTTAATTGCTTTACTCCCTTAGGTTAAGTGTTTATATGTTTAGTAAATCACCTGTAATTACCTTGAACATAAAGTTCTGTTTTCAAGAACCCACCTTCTCTCCCTTCCCATAAGCCTCTCAAATAAAAGTTTTAAATGAGTCACACATTTTTGCCTGGACGCAAATTGTCAATATAAAGCTGTCTTTGATTTTGTCCTAAAATAATGCATTTTTTTCCTTGGGTCCTATAATTCTCCCTCTCGGCAATATTTAAAAATTAATCAAATATTGGATTGTAGTGAACAGTTTGGCCAAAAAATATGTTTTCTTTGTTTCTTCAGTACAAATTCAGTGAGTTAAATAATTATGCAGTTGTTCCCATCTACTTATACAATGCATTCCAATAACCAACTTCGCTGTGGGAATACTGTAGTTGTAGGAAATAGTTCCTTCTACTTTGCATTGTACTACAGTGGTATATGAAATGATTTAATCTACTAGCTATTTACACCTCAATTGCTTGAACATACTTTTACATCCATGATGGTCTTATATCTACTCTTGAGTGAGGCATTCTACTTTTTCTTGAATGCCTTTTCATAACATGTTTTAGAGGTCTTGTTTCCTGTCCTTTCTGCTCAAAATAGCCAACTATGTAGGTTCTTTTTGTAAATTCTTGTATCACTGATAAGAACTTGCAAGAATCAAATTCAATAAGCATTTGTGTTTTCTTACAGTAAATCTTTTAATTTCCTTAGAATCTGTCATCTTGCAAACTTTGTATTGATACTCATAAACTACCCATTGTATATCAGGTGCAGTTTTCCTACGTCAGCAATATACTCAATGTTTTGCAGTTAGGATTGGTAGCTCCACTTGCTGGCTCAGGTAGTTAAAGAAAAGTTAGGGGGCCAGAGATTTAGCTCAGTGGTTCTGGTGCCTGCCTTGCAAGCACAAGGGACTAGGTTAGATCCCCCGGTAACCACATACAATATTGGGCGTGGAGACTCACGTCCAGCAGCAATCAGTACCATATACCACTGTGCCGGGCGTGGTGGCTCATGCCTGTAATCCCAGCACTCAGGAGGCAGAGGCAGGAGGATTGCTGTGATGTGAGTTTGAGGCTGAGCTCGGGGCCAGCCTGAACCACAAAGTGAGACCCTGTCTCAAAAAATACAAAAAAGAAAAAGAAAAGGTAGGACTTCAAGGTTTAAGAGCTGTGGGCTATTTAGCAGCCTTGTCCCTTAGAACCATGTTTTCTATCTCAGTCTTGGTAAAGACAAGGGGTCCCCTCCTAAGCTTGCCAGTAGCCTCAAATTTGTGTGTGCAGGGTATATGATGATGTCCCATTGTCTGGTGGTTCATCTTGAACAACAACTCTGTTTTGCTGTCCTTAATCCCTCTATAGAAGAAAAGAGGGAGTGACTCCCTGACTATCCTAGATTGACTGGGCTCTTGCCTGAGACCTAAAGAAAATCCCAGAGTTCCACAAAAGATTTAGAAATGTTTGTACTTTCCACAGGTAAGAAAATGAGTCAGGAGAAGAAAATTGTGTTCTTCTTTCCTAGTCCCTAAGATAAAAGGCACAGCTGTATCCAGCTTTCATTCCTACCAGTTGTGAATATTTTCTCTTGCATTCTGGTTTACCAGAGTGATTCAGTAAGGGAAGAAAACTTGCTGAATTGGTACACCTTTATTTAGAAATTGAGGTTTGATATGTAAAATAAAACTGAAACACACCGAATGAAATAAGGAGAATTGTCTTACATGTATATATTAAAGTAGTAAAAATAGTACGAGAGCAATTTGAGAATATAATTACCACTGCAGCAAAACAACACCATTATATTTCCAGACAGGTTACAGTAAGGAGGCTCTCGCTTGTCCTCACCCTAGCAAACAGCACGATGTAATGTGTTGCAACCAAGGGTAAAAACAGCATGAAGGGCCTCAGCTCATCCTCAGAGTAGGGTTCTGTTTTGTGCTATGCCTCATGTTCCTTTCTTCTTGTACTACCTCTCCAGAAAAGGCAGGCTGTTGTTCCTAGTCACTTCTGTGTTCTCTGGAGGGGAGACCAGTCCCTCCCAGAAGTCAGTAAGTGACCATTTTTCATAAGTATAGTCAGAGGAGGAGGAGTCATGCCGTGCGCCACCCCCCCCCCATATTCAAGGACACCTGAATACTTCCTATTGTGTCTGGCTCACCAAACACTTCCTTTCCAAAGTTGCCTTGAGGCAGCAAACTCTCCAATGCAATAACCTTTACACAGAGGAATACAACAAGGAAGCTTAGAGTATGCCTGACTTTAGCCTAGTGGGAGTAGTGTCGTATCTCATCATTCTGTTCAAGCATCAGTCTTCTGTTTTTTTAATATATAGGTTGAATTCTGATTTGAGTACTGTGGGTGACAGTTTTGTTTGGGAAACAACTCTAAATTGGAATTACAGTATTTTTAATACAATTTTTTTCCGCGCTGGGGATTGAATCCAGAGTCTTGTGTATGTTAAGCACATACTGTGCTACTGAGCTCTCCTTCAGATCCTGAATATGATTGTAAAAATAATAGAAACAATGTATTGAAGGTTATAGTTACATTAACAGGGTTGATGTTTTATTTTTATTTTTAGGATTTTTTTTTATGTTAAAGAACTAAGGAAAACATAGCAGAGAAATTTACTCGCTGATCATGTTAAACATAGAACCACAATCTTACAATTCTCATAGCATTTTAGATGTGACGTGAATGAATTCAACAATAGGAGAGTCAAGTGAGTAGTAAGTAAGAGGTTCATTGAGTTAGGGAGCCACGATCATAATGACCATGGTTTTTTTCTTATTCTCTTACATGCTCTGTGAATTAGATATTACCCCATTTTTGAAATGAGGAAAAAGAATTTCAAGTTTTAAAAAAGCTTCCAAAATGATGTAGCTACTCAGTAGCAATATCAACAGTTTTAGCAAAGCTAGTATCTTTCTTACTATTCTGTCAATTTTATAGAGGCATTTCATTAATATTATGCGAGTACACATTCCTCTAATTTTAGAATTGCTTTAGTAGTAATGATTCTTTCTTTCTTTTTTTTTTGTGTTACTTGAGAGAGTATATATATATATATATACATACACACTCAGGCCCTTGTGCTTGCAAGGTAGGCGTGGGACCACTTGAACTAAATCCTTGGCTTAGTAATGATTTTTTTTTTTTTTTTTTTGAGACAAGGTCTTGTTTTGTAGTTTAGTCTAATCCTGAGCTTACTATATAGCCCAGGCAAGTCTTAAACTCATAACAGTCCTCCTGCCTCTACCTCCCAAGTGCTGGGATTACAGGTATGAGCTAGCGTTGTGATGTGTGGTACTGATTGCTGATGACAGCAAGTCACCATGCCTGGCATTGTGGTATATGGTTACCAGAGATTGAACTCAGGACCTTACACTTGCAAGGCAGACGCTGGAACCACTGAGCTAGATCCTTGGCCCCAGTAATGGTAATTTTTAATGAAGGAATATATCTATTGGCAATGATACACAATTTGTTGTTCTTTGAATATTGTACAGTGAATGAGTTCATTCGTATATATTTTCTTCATTGAATTATTTATAAAATATTTTAATTGATTTTATTACATTTTCTATGTACAGTATGATCCCGTTCAACTTTGAGGGTTTGTTCCAGTTTATAAAATATTTATTGAGAACAAATTAATAAATGGAGGTGGACACTTAGTGACTCATTGTAATGCCATGTTGATTTCCAAAACCATTTTTTAAAAATGTTTTTGTTTTTATTAGTACAAGTTTGGAATACATAATGATTTCATTCATCTTGGGGAGTTGGTACATGTGTATAAAACATCTTACCTCCTTCTGCTCTACTCCCTCTTCACTCTTACCATCTGCTAGCCAAAATCATTTCTTGAACTTACTTTTTTTGTACATTACTGAAAATGTAAAATTGTATAACGTGTGTTGGGAACAACCTAGAATGTATATATCTCAGTGAAGTAATAGTGTTTATTATATTATTATAATATAATTTTATTATTATTATATTTTATTTTATAAATTTTATTATTATTATATTAATAAATAGACTGTTTTTAATGGAGAGTAAAACTGGGGAGCTGGAGGACCATTGTACAGCTGAGAAGCATCAAGAATAGAATAGTTCCCAGAGCTGATGTCTATGCAGTTGTTGGAAAAAATCTGTTCAACTTTATTAGATGATGAGTACCTGGCTTTGTGTAATTGGCAGGGTATTCTAGTTAATCTCTCAGTTGAGTT
>PVIR01015442.1:0-38133 GCA_004026965.1 Petromus typicus
CCCTCTCATTCATATCACTCTTTGGTATCTGGATTTCTTTTATGACAGGACTTTCATCTTTCTGAGTGAACCTTTCCAGCTTGTGCTAGAGGTAACACAATCATAACCTAGCTCTTTAGGGAAATTTGACATGGTCAAGTGTATCTTTCCATTGTGCACAATATTGTTGAATTCAGGGTCATGTATTTGAGCCACCACAAAACCAATAGTGAAAGTAGAGAACTGTTATCTGCAAGAGCCTTGGGGTCTGTATGTCCTCCAAAGCCCCCGTGACCTCCAGACAGTCAGCTGTTTACTCCTCAATCAACAGAGCCTTAGACTTCACTGCATGTCAGCACTGGTGAAGGGTGTGACCCGTACACCGCTATGTCCTCAGCATCCTTTACCCAGAAACCAAAAACAGGTAACGTCCATCCTGTGAGAACCATCCAGTCAAAGCCTTGTCTGAAGGGAGGAAAACTAATGTAAAACAAGTGAGGATGAGTCAAAAGAGCGGACCGCCCGCTCTGAAACAATGCCGATCTGTGTGCTCTCCCTGGGAGCTCCTTCTTCCCTGCATACTTGCCAGCACACCCAGCTCCGTTCTACCCTTCTAAAACATCTCAGATTAATGTAAGACTCATGGGAGACCTTGGCTAATTCAAGTTGATCCAGCTCGCCACTGGTGCTTCGATTCTACACTGAAACAGCAAAACATGACTCGTCAAAGTGTTTTCTGTGGAGCAGTCATCGATACTGGTCAGATCGAGCCACAGGCACCCCGCCTTTGCTCCTTAGGGGCCTGTTTGCATCTTGATTTGCATTCTCCTCCTGAGATTTCAAGATCTGAGAGCTGGACAGACCTAAGAACACGAAGGCATCTCTGAGGCCTTGTTGCAAGTGTCTCAGGCCGGTTCCAGGTTAGGAGGCTCTGTGGTCTGGGTGGGGAAGCCATGGAGCCACTCATACCCTGCAGCTGGGACTGAGCATGCAGACAGCGAGGAAGCTCCCCCCGTAAAGGCTGAAGAGTCGAAACGCACCATCCAGGACCCTTGGCTGCCGCAGAAGACAGGAGCCCTACCTAGGCTCCCCCAAAGGTATGCTGCAGTCCCCACAGCACGGGGAAGAGGGGCTGCCGCTGGCCATGTTTCACCTGTGCACAGAGGCCTGGGAGTCACACACAGTCACAGATCTCCCGCTGCCACCAGGGGATGGTTTGGACTATCTTCTGTGACTCCTTTGTCCCCCAGCACCCACTGTCCTCCGTCAGGGTCTCACTTTTGGAGGGATGGCCCTGGCGTGCCAGCTCTGAAACTGCGGCTGACCCCAGCCACAGGAGCTGGGCCTGGATGGGCGGCATCTTCCACCTCTGTGTCTCTGCTAACTGCTGGTCGATCACATCTTTATCACCACTTCTCTGAGACCAGAGTGGTACTGTCATCACCTGGAGGGTCAGGGTGCTGACCCTTAGTGTTCAGAACAAAGAATTAGGGAAGACTCTCGAGAGATGGAGTAGGAGGAGTAAGAACTATTGGAAACAAAAATGCCCTTCGTAGAGTGGAAGCGGCCAGGAGGAAGAGCCCAGTCACCTGGCAGGGCAAGACCCTGAGACTCTTAAGGTTCTGGGAGTGGGGGAGGAGCTACAGCTGGAGGAGGACAGGAGTCACGTGCAGTGGGGTGCCTGACTCCGCCCACTCAGCTGGAAGGGGCAGTCTTGACCATACAAGGTTTATTAGAAGAAGTGTGGGTGGTATCCGAAGTCTGTGGGGGAGGTAATAAAAATGCAATGCAAATGAGGTTGTGTGCAGGCCAAGATCCTGCTCTTTTGACTTTTCTCATGCCTGAGGGTTTGGGGGGAATAAAGAGACTTTCGTCTGTTGGTTTCCCGATGGTTTAACATAATTATCCTGTCGCCCATGTTTCAGTGTATAGTTGCTGGCTCTAAGGCAGGACAGCTTAGCAGAGGGGTCTGGCAGGGAGAGCTGCTCACGAGGGGAGGGAGCAAGATGGTTTCGAAGGAGGAGACTCTCAGGAAGACACAGCTCTTCTAGGTCATGCCTACAGTGACCTGCCTCTTCCAGGCAGACTCCTCTGTGGTCTTATTCATGTTCCTCATCACTGGAACCAAATACCTGACACCTGCAACTAAGGAAGAAGGTTTATTTCGGTTTACAATTAGTACAGGCTTCAGTCCATAGTTGTCCAGCTCCAATACAAGGTGTGTGACAGGGGCACATAGGGGAGAGAACGTTCCGAAGGGCATGCCATCCAGGGTGAAGCGGGGAGCCAGGGAGGGACACGTACCCTCAGGCCCTGTCCCCAGTGACCAGCTCTTCCAGCCAGACCCTGCCTCTTGGCAGAAGTTAGCTACTCATCCCCACAGTCCAACTGCCTTCCAAAGCCCTGCCTTGGGGGCTCTTGGGGACCTCTGGATGCAAACCACACCAACTCCAGGCCTTCTTCCCAGAACGTGTCTTCCCAGAGCACCAATAACACTAGATAGGTGGGGATATCAGAACTCAAGAGGCCCTCTGCTGAACCCTCGGTGTCACAAGTGGCATAGAGTGACAGCCTCAGCCCCTGTATCTTCAGACCAGAGGGCCAGTGCCATCTGCCACTGTCACGCCGAAGTGGTGTTACCTGGGGCATCCTACATGTGAGAAATTTAGTCTACGAAAATCCACCTCCATGACATGTCTCCAGGGATCATAAGGGTTGTGGCTTTTATCGGCATTTCATTTCTGTAGCTGGATATGATTCTGTTGGATTTTTAATGCACAGCACTTTGCTCATATCATTGATACCATATTTATTTCTGCCATTTGGCTATCATAAGTACTGCTGAGATGAATATCTGCACATGTTTATTTCAACATTTGTTTTCAATTGTCTTGGATGTTT
Organism: Petromus typicus; assembly: GCA_004026965.1. Classification (NCBI taxonomy): domain Eukaryota; kingdom Metazoa; phylum Chordata; class Mammalia; order Rodentia; family Petromuridae; genus Petromus; species Petromus typicus. The sequence continues at coordinate 2,881 of PVIR01015442.1, forward strand.
ACCTAGGAGAAGAATTGCTATGCAAAGCAAAAGCAGTAAGACAAAAACACATATTGTATGATTCCACTCACCAGAAATCCACAGAACAGGAAGATCCACAGGTACATAAAGCCAGTCAGTGGGCGCCAAGGACTGGAGGGAGTGTGAGGTTAAAAGGATGGGTTCTGGGGACAGAATTTCTGCTCTCAGGGACGGAGGAGTCCTGGAAGGACCTGATTTCAAGGCTCTGTAACACTGTAAATGCAGTACATCTAAAGGCTTTTTATGGGACTTAAGTAATTTAAAAGGTAAATTTATGTTACATGTATTTCAGCGTGATAAAAAGATCTACTTCAGAAAATAGTTTTGTTTGTTTTAATGCACAGAATATGTTGTTCAGAAGATAAACGAAAATTTATTTGGGCAGGTCTTGCTATTTATACATAAGTGAAGGGAACAGTTATCAATTGAAACATACTGCTTGCTTTCAATATGGTGTATGGTCAATCCACAGAAATCTTATTCGAGTGGTTCAGTTTGAATCTGCTCTTATTCTGGGCAGCACCCATAACACAAAGTTTACTTTTGTTTGGCCCTTGTCTGGTTATTATATCTTACTAGTAAGATAAATAAGCAGAGATTAGCAGGGCCTGACGATGCACACCAAGAAGCCCACTTTCTGGGGAGCCAAGGCAGGAGGACAGAAAGTTTGAGTCCAGCTTTCACAACTTAATGATTTAGGGAAATCCTGTGTCAGAATTTTAAAATAAACTTGTTTAAAAGGCTGGGGATATATAGCTCAGTATAAAGGCCCTGGGTTAAACCCTTAGGATCAGAAAAAATAGGCAAAGGTTTACTCCATAGTTAAAATTATACACTACACTACATTGTGTTTTCTTTTGATCTTTGATGTTAGGAAGATTAGGTTGGAAAGAAACAAAGTCTGACTGAATGATGAAGAAATTGACCAGTTTCCAAAGCAACTGTCATGCTTTCATCATGCCTTTTGCAAAGAGGAGGAAACTAGTGTTTTGTTTCTTGCTTTGAGAAACATGGATAATCCTGGAAACACATGTCACTCCACTGGTGCCAGCGAGCTCTCAGTACTGATGTTAAGTGACTCCATCGTGGGGGAGGAGCCAGACCACGCTGCAGTGTTGTGCGCAGTGCACAAAGCTCCCAGTAATGAAGATGGAATTCAGCATGAGCAACAGTCACCAAGCAGCCGGAAGCGAGTGGCTCTCTGCCTGGACCCTGAGTCTCTTGCTGTGACCTGTGCTCAGGGTAAGGGCTGCGCATCTGCAAGCCATCTGCATGCAGGCACATGGCCCAGGACATGTCCCCAGTGACACCCAGCAGGGCTTGACCTGGCCCACCCCTCCTCACTCGACAAGCACTTCAGAGCACTGACATCATTCCAGTGATATTTTACTTTACGGTACCTGGAACCTAAGGTGATTATTTTTGAAAAACACAATTGAAAATTCTTTTAAAGGGGGTATAAAACTTGATGAAAGGTCCATTTTTTTATAGCACGTGCCCCAGCTTTGAAAGACCGATTACTCATGAGAGCATTTTATGTCATGCAGTTTCCAGCCTTGACAAGAAGCCAAGGCAATTATCACACAAACAGCGTCCCACAAGCCCCCCGCCCACCTGACATCACCATTCCTCCAGCAGGCATTACAGTTTCCTTGTGTGCTCAGAGGGGAGGCAGCGCACAGCTTTCCTGGACACGGCGGAGGACAGGTCTGCCGGCATCAGCTGCTGTCTGTGCACTTCTCTCTCCACCTCCTCAGGACGCCTCGGAGACACCACCTCCTCGGAAGCCCTCCCTTCCCCCGCTTCCTTCACTGATTTTGCACAGCTCACGTTTTATTATAGCTGCCTCTTAAGGCTCTGGCCCCACCGGAAAGTCAACCTGACAGCGACTTTGGGGTCCCAGCTCCCAGGCTGGGAGAGCTGTGCTTGCTCTACCCAAATGTGAATCAATAAGTGGATGAATGTGACACTTCAGCATCTGTTAAGGCTGTAGAGGATGTGCTCTATTTTATGTCCTCCTTCGTTACTGATTGTGATATTCTTTTAGGGGTGCGAACAACCCTTTTGGAACATGGAGCTTTCTTCAGCATGAAAAGTGAGGGGTCCTAGTAGAATAGGGATGTTCATGGGCTGCCTGGCAAGGCTCATTTCTAACAGCTCTCCACCCATTCGTTTGTCACCCATTCCATCTCTCCACACATGCGTTCATCTACCGTCCACCCACCCACCCAACCATCCATCATGTGTCCATCTACCCATCTACTACCCATCTGTCCACTCATTTACCCAGCCAACCACCCTCTCTTCACCTCTTTCTATCCATCTATCTATGTATATATATGTGTGTGTGTATGCACGCATGTACGTACATATATATGTATGTATGTATGTATATATGTATTGTGTGTATGTATTCATAGCTGTATATCTCAAAACATATAGAATTGTGCTGAGGTCAAGGGGTGTGTGTGCGTGTGTGTGTGTGTGTGTGTGTGTGTGTTGTCTGGCATTGCAAAATTTTTTAATTGAGTAAGCATTTGTCATCTAAGCCCCTGTATCACCAGAGAAATACTTACTGGCTGATGACTAAGCAGAACAGTCCATGTAAAAACCCACAGCTGCAGCCAGCAGGGGGCAGCACAGTGACCGGGGTTTGTAATGTTGCCTCACCTGGACCAGCCACTGAGTTGCCCAAGAGCTGCTCCAGTGTTTTTCCCCCATGTGTCTGTGTGGTGTGCCTGGAGAAATTCCACACTGGAATCGATGGACTATATGTAAAATTCATCCTTTTCAATATAGGTGAGCACCCGGCAATCAGCTAAGGAGCCCAGACAAAGGCAGAGGGAGAGTGGATCTTCTACTCACGCTCAAACATCATCTTTTCAACCATTAAGACAGCAAGGAGCAGTGAGGTCATCTTGCATTTCTGTAGTAACTTTCTGAATAAATTAAAAGTTTACAGTACAATAAATTGCAATGTAGACATCAGGAGATTTTAAATACAAGGAGAAAGATAATCTAGTTTTCCTATCAAAAGTTTTTTTTAAAAAAAATCTAACATATAAGCAGATTTTTAGGAAATCTGTCCAAGTTTTAAAAAATTATGACTCCTGGGTGATCTTGCTGTATAGTAAAGCTCCACGTTGGACAGTAAGTAGGTCTACAAGTGAGCTGCTCTTCTTTCATCTACTCAAAGCTCTGTCTCAGGCTAAGAGCAGCCTGAGAGGTCACTGACACACTGAGCCAGAGCGTGCAGCTGTGGTCCTGGCCACCCAGGCAGAGCAGGTGTGTGGAGCTTGGGAAGCCCTGGGCTCTTCACCCACCCTCACCAGCTACCACTCAGCCTCACCTGGCCCAGAAAAGCAGGGCGAGCAGCAACAGAAACAGATCCCCTGCTCGGCCTTGGTGGAAGACGCCCCAAGAAAATGACAGGACTGGAAGAGGGGAACCGAGGAGATGAGTGGAATCACCACGGGAACTCTGCTGCCCATCAGGGAAGGGGTTGGTAACTCGGTGTTTTCGTGGTGTAGATGTCATCCTAGTTCCCTGAAAGACACTGAGACAGCTAATGTGACAAGTGAGCACACACACACACACACACACGCACACATGCACGCACATGCACGCACGCACGTGTGCACACACGCACGCATGCACACACACATGCTAAGACATAAAAGGCATATATCCATTTGGCAAATGTCCCAAGCTAAGAGAAGTCCACAAATACCTTCTTAGCTTCCTAAGAATGAAGACAAAAGAGGCAGAAAGGGGATTTGCCTAAACTCATCAAGTATCACACAGATGACTCTTTAGTGACTGCTGCTTCAGCAGAGACGAGGCTGTCCTGGCTCGGCTCCATTTCTGTCAGGACTCCGGGATAGGCTGCAGTTGCTGCTGTTCTGCCTTTACCACCCTTCCCTTATTCAACAGGGAAAGGGATGACTAGTGACACAGAGTGACTCAGGAGAAAGGTAAGAGTGAGATGTCTCCTGGTATGAGGCAGAGACATGTTCCAAAGAGGACACAGGACACAGGACACGGGATGCAGGAGTGCCTGGTGCTCCTGTGGGTCAGGTCCCCGGCACAGTGCAGCAGACACCCCGCAGATGCCTGCCGCTGGAGAGTCTGTTCCTCAGGAAGCCACAGGGAAGCAGATGACTTCTTCCGCTCTGGTCTCTTCACTGATTCTCCTCTCTTGTAAATTACTTTTTGTTAGGAGCAGGAGTGTGCCAGCCTGGGGCTCTAGTGGGTACTTAAGAGGCTACACTACAGGGACACATCATTCACCATTCCAAAGACGCCCCATAGGAGCCAAGAGGAAAGGATTCCCAAGGTGACATTTACTAGGAATGTGTGTAATGCACTGGGGAACCGAAATCACTCGGAGAAAACCAACCTCCAATGCTGCCTCCAAACCCTTCGTTATCATCACTGTCCTCATGAAGTTCTGATAGAAATTCTGTAAACGAAATTTGCAGCTGAAGTTCTCAGCAAGAAATGAAAGGTTACCTGCTCATGGTGCAGCCTGAGGAAGTAATTCTACAGAACAAATACCAGGAGAAGGACAGCCGAGCCAGTGGTGTGTTCTGGAATCAAGTACATTTTCATGAGTAGAATATACTTCACTGGGCCCTCAGCAAATAAAAATAGAAGATGCTCAGTCAAATTTTCATTTTAAATAAATAACAGATTTTTTGGTGTCAGTATATTGCAAGTATTCCATGAGACCTAGTTGTTTTAAAGAAAGCCATTTATCTGAATTTCAAATTTAACTGGGCATGCTGTCCTTACCCGATAATCTTCCAGGTGCTGCTGGTTGCAGTTGGTTTACAAGGTACTGATTCCAAGGCAGAGTCTTCACGTGTCTATGGCACAGTTGTTCTGGAAATACTCATGTTGCATCTCCTGTACAAACGTGGGCAGGTGAGGAAGACAGCAGCAGGTCTCTCACTATGGAGAAATGGGTAACAAGCAGAAAATAAATACTGTCGCTTGAGGCGGTGAGCGTGGCTGCCAGGGGAAAGGAAGCGAGTAAGGAGCTGGCGGGTGCTGATGATGCCCCCACGGCTGAGAAACAGCTGTGACTGTACCCAGGGGGAGGAGCAAGTCCTGGGAGCCCCCGGAGGTGTTTTCAGGGCGCCGCCAGCCCTCCCGCGGAGGCTGTAGGGCTCAGGGACTCATGTCCTGGTGCTTCTTTACTTTCTGCTACTAGATTTGAGAGGAAGACGGAGGAGGAGGCAGGAGCAGAGGAGGATCTGGCTGCTGGGTGTCCCTCTGGATCCACGTGGCCTGTTGCTGGGGCGACAGAGGAAGGCATAAAAGGGACACTCGGAGTCTCAGTCACTTTTTCTTGCCGCTGGGACAAAAACACCCAAGACCTGCAACTTAAGGAAGGTTTATTTTGGCTCAGTCTTGAGCTTTAGGGTCCTGGCTTCAAGGCAGGAGGCCAGGTCAGAGGTCAGAGGTCAGAGGGGAAATGCGGGAGGAATTTCACACCCACGGCCGCAGAGTCAGGGGCGGGGCCTGGAGGGAAGAGACAGTTCCGGTCACGCCCACCACACCTACCTCTTCCTGCCACAGCCTGATCCAGTCACCTGCCAAACCACGAGGCTCGGGCGTTCAGATCGACACGTGACATCTACTTAGATTCTCAGGCCGCGTTTGAGGAGCTGAGATGCGGAGACCGAGAGCAGTGGAGCCGATGCTCGGGTTTCCACACGAGCGTCAGTGTGTGTCCACGCCCTGGACCAGACAGGGTCTCCTGGGCTCTGGGCTTCGGGTGGTGAGAGGGAGGGTTCGGAGCTGGAAATGCAGAGTGCTGGGTGGGGCGGTGTCCCAGGAAGGGCCCTGGAAGAGCCCTGAATGACCTGACCTTGAGCAGGAGGCTCCCGAGGGTGCGGCCGGGGCCGGGGCAGCAGTTCAGGCAGAGGGAGCAGCCTACTGCCCGGTGACAGGCCCCTCGGCCTGCACACTGTGCAACCGCTGTCCTTGGGCACAGGTCCCGCCAGGTGGGATCCCGCCCAGGTGAGGCAGAATCTCTCCAGCTAAGGTGGCTGATGGATCAAGGCTGTAGCTGCTCTTTTGTTAGGGTGCTATCAACTGCCTCCTCACATCGTCATCCATCAAGCCGCGCAGACCTTCAGGATGAAATCGCGGACTCTGCTTTCCCTGCTCCCGAGCCTGAGCGCCCGCGAGGACACACACAGCCCATCACGGTATCGCTCAGCTGCAGCGCACGCCACACTGCGGTCGTTTCTGCAAACGTTGTGTAACTGGAAAGAAAAGTGGCTGCCTCTTTATCCAACAAAGCCATTTCTCCCAAACACCTTTCGGTGCTGTGGACTCCATCTCTGCTGGAGGTGGGGAGGTGTCAGTCAGTATAAATGAAAAGCCAGGGGCAGACGGAGCCACCGGTAGCCACAGTGACAAGAGACAGGCGCGGTGCCGAGCGTCACCGCTTCGTGGGACGATCAGAGAAAGCCCAGAGGTGTGACGCCGTGCTGCCTCTGCGACAGCAGGGCCCAGAGCCGTGCGTTCCTGAGTGAGACGGGCATTCCGGAAAATGGGGATCAGACTCCGATTCTGGGGTGACCTTGGGTTCCTGCTACCCCTCAGCCATGCAGGGGTAGAAGCAGCGCGGACAGCGCTGCGGGCCGGAGCAGTGAGGGTGCGTGCGTGTGTGTGTGTGTGTGTGTGTGTGTGTGTGTGTGTGTGTGTGTGTGACGCAGACGCGGAGGACGGCTGGGAGGAGCAGCGCTGTTGGGGGCCAGAGGGACGCTGAGAGCAGACACAGAGCACCCGCTGTCACATGGGCACGAGCAAGACAGGGGACAGGCGTGGCCAAGGCTTTTGGCCTGGACAACAGGGGAAAAGGTGCTTTTATCCACAGAGACGGGCGGGGGGAGACACTGATGTCACTCTTTGTCCTTTTATGGACAAGGATATTGCAGTGCACCTGACAGTGACAGATGCGTGTGTGGGAGGGAAACGGTGTCTCCTCACCCCGGTTTGTGTGCTGGTGTGTAGAGAGGTAACTGAGAGAGACAGTTGGGTTGTCGTTCCAAGAGCCTTCAGCAAGCCCGAGTTGCTCCACGCGGGTCATTCGGGCTGTGCCATGCTGCACCACTGACCACCATGTCCTTGGACAACCACAGTGACAGCCCTGGACTAGAGGAACGCGTCTTCCCGTCTCTCACATAGCCACGGACACCCGTGTGGCGAAGAGCATGGCCACCTCTATTCAAAGTGGCCGTCCACAGACTGCACACGTCTGTACCCCACATGGGCCTGGCGGCCGCCTCCTGTGTCTACAGCCCTGGCATCCTTCTGATGTGGGCAGCCTTGAACACGGCCAGGAAGGAGCAAACCTTCCACCGAGTTCAGCTAAGCTCCCCATCACCTCTCTGCATTTAAGCCTCTCAGGCTTCTCTCCAGCACTGTGCTCCCACAACCCAGAGTCCCACTTGCTGACCGAAGCCAGACCTGGCTCCCGTGTGACCCCAAACTCCGGTGAATTCCGAGACTAATATTACCTCAGATGGTTACGCTTCACCATCTACACTATAAGCCAAACTCTTGACAGCTCAACACGATGTCTCCTTTCTTCTGCAAATGCGTTCTTCCTTTGATCTAGCACCACAAAGGTTCTGTTCTTTTCCTACTCTATGAGAACCATGGCGGCTTGTCCTGTTAACTAAAGGAAGTGCTTCTGGATTAAGGAAGTTGTGAACTGCGGCTCATTTCTGGGCGTCACCTTCCGCAGTGAGATCAGAGGTGAAGACAAGGAATGGAATTACACAAGTTTGTTTCATCTCACAAAAGATGTTCAAATCAAGTCCAGCAGAAGGGTTTGTGAGGCTATTGATTCAAATCTGCCACTGGCTACTCAGCCACACTGAAAGGCCACACTTAGCACATCAGATGGCACTGGCTGTTCAGTCCCAGGTAGCCATCCAGAATCAATATTCTTCCATCAACAAGACTCGCTATGAAGCAACAGCAGGGGCATAAATTATAATTCTCACATTTTAATTTCCCTGTTCTGGAGCCCTACGGAGGGCTCTGGTTCTACACACTGCCGTTGGGACTTTTCTTCCATCACCATTTTCTCTCCCAACTATGAAGAGCATGGAACATCCTCATCCTAATAGGTCCTGGCCCAAATGCTAAATGAGTTCTAGAATGTATGTTATATATTGTGAAACAGAAAATACTCAAAGTGAAATAGGGTGAAGGGGGAAAAATAATGAGATTATAACAAAAAAGAAAGTTTATGTACATAGGTGGTAGGGGTGGTAGGGTGGGTAGGGTTATGGGAAAAAAATGAGAATTAAGTTGTGTCATATACTGGTACAAATTCTCATTGTTGAGTGTAGTCATGATGTGTATATATAATGTACCAATAAAGATTTCAATTTTTTAAAAAAGATTAAGTTTTAAAAAATGATCTAATGGTGTTTGCTTTGAGGATTGTAGGGTAAAATTAATTACTTACCATAAATTGAAAACAGTTTCAATCCACCGACAATGAAAATAAAACCCAAACCAAGGCCCTCCCAGGGACAGGGCACAAAGGCAGTGTGTTGTGAAGTGATAGAAAGGTGCTCTCCCCAGAGGGAGGACGGAGTGATCCTGACCCAGTAATTCCAGAGAGTGCACACCTTATCAGAAGATCTCAGAGATATTCTTTGTGATCTTTCCCACTAGATATATTTTCTAGGGGACCCTCGGTGGGTTCCTGAGCAGTGTGAACACTCCTAGTCAGTCTCAGGTAAGGTGCACGGTGTGTGCCTGTGGGTCAGCAGCCCCAGCCTTCAGAGAAAGCCAGGTGCCTGCCAGGTTGCCACTGGCATTGACCCCAGTTTGACTGTGACAGAAATGGGTGATTCGTTCACAAGGCTGTGTGGATTTGGGTGCCCACACAGCTCTCATTCCTCTGACATTGATGAAAAATTTTAAGTAAGAAGTTCAATATTATGGGGCTGGGGAGTTAGCTCAGTGGTTCCGGCGCCTGTCTTGCAAGTGCAAGGACCAAGGTTCAATCTCCCTGGTAACCACATAACAATACTGGGCATGGAGACTCACGCCCAGCAGCAACCAGTACCACATATCACAGTGCCGGGCGTGGTGGCTCACGCCTGTAATCCCAGCACTCGGGAGGCAGAGGCAGGAGGATTGCTGTGATGTGAGTTGGAGGCTGAGCTCAGGGCCAGCCTGAACCACAAAGCGAGACCCTGTCTAAAAAGACCTAAAAAAAAAGAAGTTCAAAATTAGAAGATATTATTTTTTGTCAGACTTGTATTAAATGTATTACAATATGAAAAACAAAATTGACATTAGTTTCACAATGCACCCACTTTCTACAAATGTCTCAAATCTATCCTTCTGTGTGGCAGAGTAGTACTCCACAGTAAATAAATACCATACTTTATCTATTCCTTTATTAATGGGCATATAAGCCACTTAAAAAAACCCTAAAGCCATAATGTTAAATGAAACAAATCAGACACCCAAGCTTAAGTATCATATGCTCTTTCCTCTGTGAGAAATTCAAAGTATAACTAAATTAAGATAAAAATAAAGGATGGATACTAGAAAGCAAGGAGATAAATCTTTTTCAAAAGAGAAGAGGACCAAGAGACAGAGGGAGAGGATAGGGAAGGGAAGGAGGGAGATGTGGAAACAATTGATGTGTGCTGTGTCCTTCTCACAGTGTGTGTGATCATCACATGCTACAAACATGCTAATTTAAAAGGCAGCCTGGCAAGGGGGCTCAGAGGAAGGCCCTGGGTTCAACCTTTAGTCCGGAAAAACAAGTCTTACCAGTTTTGTCACAAAGGACCCTGTAGGAGACGCTGAGCATCTGGATATGTGTTGCAAAGAGGAGGCGTTCTGGTAGAAAACTGGGTTCTGTTTGTGGAGAGGCCATGTCCTTCCTTCCAGGGTTTCCGAGTCACATCCCAATGACAAGCCGAAGGGCACTTAACCCCTTGGGACCATGTTGCTGTCACAGCTTGGTTTATACCGGTGATGCCTGCATGGTTGTGAGTCCTGAGTGCTGTAGAAGCTGGTACTGATTAGTCTGCTCACCTGGATCCACCCTGGATCAGCTCACCCTCCAAGCACACGCAGCAGGCAGGTGTACACAGAGTCCTGGGCACATGAGGCTCTGGAGCACTGGGAGCCTCCACAGGGGCCCTGCGGATGGGCACACATGGAACTCCAGCTCGCTGCATCCTCAGTGTGGGGCTGCTCTCCCCTGTCTACAGATTTTCAAAACCCAAGTCTGTGCTTCATTGTTTTATTTTTATTGACCAACCGAAAATATGACTAATTGCTTTCTTCTCAGATTTGTGTGACTGTCTTTGTGCCACCATTGTGACAGTGAGACCAGATTCCAGACCCAGCCAACAGAGTACTGGCCTATAAATTTATAAAGATTCCAACTGGGGTCTTCTTTGTTCCTTTAACAAGAGTAAACTAGATTTTAATTTTTATAGAATTGCAATGTAGGGAAACCAGCCTAGTGAAGAATACATGCGAAGTCACAGAAAGAAAAACGACACATGACTGATAACCTTCAACTGCTCAAGCTCCTGCCACGGAGCAGGCAATGAGCAGAGTGTTTGTTTCAGAGCATTTCATATAAATCTCACAACAGCCCTAAGAAAGGCCAAGAGGCCAGGCTGTCATCTGTTCTGGCTTCAGTGTGAAGGGTTCTGTTCCTAGCGACGGATCACTCCCTAGATGAGAAGAACAATAAAGCCTACTTTCCGGTCAGGTTCTAATGACTTCAAATAAAACAAGAATCTGTTCACTCGTTTATGTAACATTCATTCTGTAAGATTAAGCAAATACTGGAGCAGCTTCTTTGCTGAGCGTGCGCTACAAGTTGTGACTGTGGAAGTGAAGTGGACGCGGTCCTCACGGAGTTAGTGCTATGGGGGATCTGAAGACAAGTAGGTGGAGAGACACAGGGCTGGGTGTGTCATGTGCCCCCGGCCCACGTGTCCAAGGCCTGGGGCAAGGCCTCAGGTCGGGGGCTGGGGCCTTGCAGGGGCTGTGGCGCTCTCTCTTCCTGTCTCTGCTTCCCACGCCCAAGCTGAGCAGCATCCTCTGCCCTGGGCTCTTCTGTGGTGCGTCGCCTCTGCCCAGAGCTCTGCAGATAGGCAGCTTCTGCCTGAAGGCTTTGAGGGAAGCTTTCCTCCTTAAAAATATCCCCAGGATCTGTTACAAAAACCCAAGACTAACACAGGGAAAGGCTGTGTTTTCGCAATGACACAGGGAGATATTCATGGAGCAGACCCCAAAATTTTAATTTAAATCTGAGTAGAATAAAATAGGGGAAAAAGGAAAACAGGGCATTGTGATTAGAGGAAAGAAGGGGAAAGTACAGAAATAGAAAAGAACTGCTTCTGGATGTGATTGTAGACACAATAGAAGCTCTCTAAGTCACGTAAGATGCAGTTGTTTCGATGCTGGCTGCTCTCCATTAAGCAACTCCCTAAAGTGAAAACTGGAGGTGATAAGATGTGTTAATATTCTGTTTCATTCAAGATAAAAATTAAAAGAAATCATGGAGAAGATAAAGGGATTAAAAGAGCCAAATATAGTCCTGGTTCCTGCAAAGGTCATGCCTGTTGGATTAATGGCTGTGGCATTTCCAGGCGGGCCCCTCAGGGTGAGGCGAACAGAACCGAGACTTGAGCAGAGGGCTTAGTCCTGGCCTCAACAGTTCTGAGCAAGTGTTGTCATGTGGCCATTGCCCTTTGCTTTCAAAATTGGTGTTTATCCACTCTCATGCGGAAAGCTTCCACAGGATGTATTTCTCTCTAGGGCTTTTAAATATTTACATCAGCTGATTAATAATTTATTGCTGGCATTCTCAACCTCGGCTCATGAATAATTGACATGCTCATTTAAGATTTGCAACTGTTCTGTATAAGACAAAGAACACATCTAGGCTTCCTAGCATTTCCATGCAGAAAGCGCGACAACATCGGGTTTGCTTTTGGCTTTGCAGAGGCTGGAAATAAAAATATAAACAAATAGTGTAAGAAAATAAATGTCATCTGTTGAGAATAACTGGCCCATGGGGAAGCAGCCATCCTCACATCAGCACTGAGAAGTGGGTTTTATTGGCTGTATTATCAGGAGAAGGAAAGCAGGTCTGAAAATCCTGTTTCACTTCATAGTGTCTTTCTGCTCCTGCTCCTTTAAAGGTACTTAGGTATAGGCTGAGTTACCAAAAGCTATGGCTTAATGGACATAATACGTATGTACACATACGTATCTGCATATGTACTGTGTGTGTGTGTGTGTGTGTGTATGTATGTATGTATACCTATATATACTAATGTCTTTAATTGGTCCCAGTTTAATTATTATAATATCTTCAAGAAAAGAAACTGATTAAAAATGAGAAAAATAGTCTAAATTTTTGGGTGACTATAATTTTAATTGCTAAATTGATCATACCAAACTATCTCTTTTAACCTCAGCTTTTTCTTAGAAAGGAATTTAAAACAATTTTTATTAGTACATATCTGACATACAAAATAAATGCATTTGTCATGTGAGCCTGTACTTAATGCTTATCTTGTCTTGATTATTGAAATAAGCCTTTTCAAAAAGAAACACCCAATCTGGCAGTTTTAGAAGATCTATATCTACCAAAAGTATAAGAAGGAAGCCATTGTTCCCAGAACTTTCCATCAGGTTGCTCGTTCTCTGCCAGATGTGGCCACTAGCCATGAGCACATCCCGAAGTTGTTCCTCACATACCTGTCTTTTCAGGGTCACATGGAGAATCCCTCTTTTCTCCGCTTGGTCGTGGAACTGAGGATGAGATTTTCCACCCCAGGAGGCAAGAATCACATGGGAAAGATCTCATCCTTAGTTTCATTCTGTTATTTTTTCCCACTGTACTTTTTTTAAATTGAAATCTTTATTTGTACAGTGCATATATACATCATGATTTCACTCAACAATGAGAATTTGTACCAGTATATGACACAACTTAATTCTCATTTTTCCCCATACCCCTACCCACCCTACCACCCCCGCCTCCTACATACATAAGCTTTGTTTCCTTTCTTTTTTGTTATAATCTCATTATTTTTCCCCTTCACCTCATTTCACTTTTCTATTTCACAATATATAACATACATTCTAGGACTCATTTATATCTTCATTTTCTCATACCAGAGAAATGATAAGATATTTACACCTCTGTGACCTATTTATTTCATTTATGAAGATGTCCTCAAGGTACGTCCATTTAAGTATAAATGATTCAATCTTATCATTTTTTATGGCAGAGTCATACTCCATATTTTTTTAAATTTACACACTGGCTTTCTAATTTTTGTCATGGTAACGATAGTCCAGATTCTATGAGGTGTGCTTTGTGGAGCTGTCTCAGAAGTCTTGCAGTTCCAAAATGTGAATTTTAATGGTCAAGTGACAAGGTGATGGGCAAAGTCTGCTTCCTGATGATGTCAGCCACAACCCTCGATGTCCATTTTCTTGCCTTACACACAGCACCCTGGTCCCTTCCCACAATCCACTGCAAAAGGGCTTCCATTGCCAGGTGTCCCTAGGGTCCCAGCTACGCCCAGGCATCTCCCGCTCTAACCAAAAGACAAATGAGTTCTCACTCCCAGACAACATGGATGCTTCTTGCTCCTGTCTTCCCTGGCTGTATGAATACATGCTTTTGGTTTGCTGCTCATTTTAGGTTTTCCTTGGTACACAATTCCTCTGCAGAGTTGCTTTCCAGGGGGCTCACCTCCTGCAGTCGTACATCTACTCCTTTTGCCACCTTTGGAGGCTCGGTGACGCGAAGGCTCAGAATCTGGAGGAGATCAGGGAGCCGCCGCTGTGCCTTCTGTTGCTGCCGCCTGGACACAAATGCGATTCCACCCCTTGCAGACACTGACTGCGACCTGCTGGGAGCCACAGAGGGCGGCTCTGGCTCCACTTGGCCTGATATGGTTCCCATAGTGTGTCTTATCCTGAACTGCAGCTATGAGGCATTTCAAAGGTGTAGCTTTCATGCTTCTAGCCCCTGAGGCACTTGGAAATGAAGAACAAGAGGCACAGTGCTGCCTGAGTGCTAACAGACAATAATTAGTATAATATTTGGATCTTCAAGGTGATTGTTAATATTATTTTTGATAGGAGAATCAATGTTATGTTTCTATAGAATAAAAACATCATGGCTAGATATCTGTGTGCAATAAATGAATAAATCAAGCCAATTACTATATATTACCTATCTTACCTGTCATTTTTTATTTTGAAATACAACTGTAAGACAGCTGTTGGAGAACTCTAGTCTCTGATTAAAGATACACTCAAGAAGAAACTCTGCAATCAGTTTTTAGAGATGTACACATGGAACAATGTTTTTTTTAATATTTAAGGTAAAAGCCAATAAATCATGGGTAGCTATGAGATGGAAACTACCTGGGTCCTGGGTGACATGGAGGCATCACTCTGCTAATCCTCCAAGACACAGCTTCTCCAACCTCTGGGCAAGCAGGACAGAGTTCTCCTCACTGTAAGCTGGGTATTCTTTAAGATGCACCCCCAAAATCCTTCTTCCAAAAGGGCCTACGTTTCACTGAAACAGCTTATAAAAATGCCATGAAACTCATAAAAATAGTCCATACTACATTTTGAACCCATAGCTGAGGTCACAAAAGCAGTTTAAGTCTTCTTCTTGAAACGATTCCACGCAATGCAGTCTTTAAAAATGCAATAAACTGCTTGTAAATAGCACTGGCCCTGTACTTTCCTGACAGGTCTCTTTCTGACTTTACAGTGAAAATGCAATTGGGAGGCTCCTATCTCAGAATCGTGCCCCAGAAACTAATGAATGTGTATATGGAAGTTCTGCCCTATTTTAGACATTTGATGTTAGGTAATTTATTTTACTCTTTCTGACTTTAAAAAAATGCACGCCCCATATGTTAATACAATTTGCATGCCAAATTTCCCTACTGAAAAATGGGTCCTATTTAACATGCTGACATCACCAGCTATCAGAACAGTACTGAGTGGAACAAGAGACTTGGCACATCCACCCCCCCCCACACACACACGCTGCATAGGGTGAGGGGGACTCACACTGCTGCGTCTATTTTTCTGTCTGTTCATCCAAAAGACATTTTCAGTTCCAGTGCTCACCATGCATTTGCTGCATTTAAAGTATATAAGAAAATATTTTCAGCTTAGAGCACCAGGGGCTGTGGTCGGCTGCTGCGGTACGCCTGCTCAGGCTGCTGAGCTTGTGGCTGTGACACCGTGTCAGGGGACACACACTGGGAAATACCATATGGGGACAGAGGAGCTTTCTGACAATGCCCCGCCTCCGGGTGCCCCTAGCTCCGGGAAGTGGAGTCACTCCAGACACTTCTTACTGCCGCACAATTTGTCCCTTTCATGTGGCTGAGATAGCGACTCCTGAATTGCTTCATTCACAGACTCCAACAAAGACAATCATTTCCATGCACGAAATATCAACCTATTGTCTGTTATAAATGAATTTTTAATAGCTCAAATTTTATAAGAACTGCATTTTATGCAAAATATGAAGTGAAATCCCAGAAGATCAAAATCCTATTCACTTAGCTAATGAATAATCTGTTTCTGGTCTTACTAAAAAATATCTGAGCCCCATATTTCCATTGTGGAAACAGAACATCACGTGGGTGACTCCTGCAGGGAATCAGAATATGCTGAAGAGCTGAAGCTCTCTGAGCAGCTTCCAGACAGTGGAGGTGCATTATTCTAAAGGAACAACCTCAAACAAAAAACCTTTGTTGTGGCCCAAATATGTGTATTCATTGCCAAAAGATCCTGTGTTAAACCTAGGGTCCAGTGCAAGAAACTTGGAGCAAGAGTCTTTGAGGTGACTGGTCATGAGACTGGAGACCAGAAGACCACTGATGAGCCAGGGACCAGTCTTTACAGTTCTTGGAATTTCCGGTCTTCAGAACTTGAAAAATGAATGTCTGTTACCTGTCAAGTTCTTGGCATTTTTCTGTAGCAGCATGAATAGATTAATACAGATTATAACTACAAAAAAATGAAAACTACATCCTCAGGCACAGAGGTTTTGCCCAATGTGGCCCCTCAGATGTCAGCTAAAGCAGCCTCCACTTCCTGGATGGCCACACGGTGCTCTTAGAGGCTTCTGCCCACAACAGTCTCATGTCCTTTCTTGGCAAGGATGTTGGTAGCTGTGTAAACCACAGGGAAATTGAGCATACAGCCTTCCCATGTGCCCGGAGGAAGGGGAGCTAGAAGCGGAAATATTACTGTATGCCTTGCAGAAGCTCAAGGATATCCTAGCCATTCTTTTCACTATTCTCAGGTATTGAGTAGAAAGTATTGACTCAAAGCATTCTTGATATGTAAACAAGGCACTGTTTTCAAAAAATGGTGCAACACAGTATCTGTTTATTCCTCTATCCCTTGCCTTAGGTCTAGGTCCAGATTATTTTAATAAGATTCCCCATTGCTGGGACCAAACATCTGACACTCACAACCAAAAGAGGAAATGGTCTATGAGACTCATGATTTTAGAGGATTCAGTCCATGGTTGGCTGCTCCAAGGCAGAACATTATGGTAGAAGAGCGTGGTGGATCAAAGCTGCTCAGTTCACAGCAGTGGGGAAACAGCACAGGAGAAGGGCACAGAGTGGAAAAGACCAGGGGCAAGAAAACAGCCCCAAGGTCACCTTCAAACTCACCCAGACATACTCCGAAGTGGGCTTCATTAATTTTCAAGAACCTTAATTACAAAAAAAAACTTCATGTGCAGAGTCTGGGTGTTAGGATATGGACATGACTTTTGGAAAGTCACTTGTCAGTGCACTGCTCGGAGGTAAATTAGAAAACCATAGATCTGGAGGCTCTCATGTTAGGGCACAACCTTAGAAAGTCAGCTGCTATATGCTTCTGCTATGACATTTGTAATCAGGTTGTTGTCTTGATCTACTCCATCATCATGACCCAAACTATTTTTTTTAATATTTTAATATATTGGTGAAGAAGTGTGAAAATATAAGTCAGCAACTAGAATATTAATGTCCGGTTGAGATATGTATCCCGCACACAAGAAAACACCATACAAATGTAAGAAGTTTAGCTTCCCAATCAAAATGTACAAGGCATCGAGGAATATTATGTGGCAGAGATGTGCAGAGCAGACCGAGGGTGAGGCGGCCACGTGAGGAGCCCAGACCTGGAGTCCTTCCAGGAGTCCTGGCAAGAGGTCATGTGGCTTCTCATCAGAGAAAGCGAAGGGGCAGAGAAGGGAACCAGAGCTTGATGCCAGTAGTTCAGTACGCTGGTGACAAGGGCAAGGAGAAGAGCAGAGTGAACCTTGAGACCCACGTTAGGGCGGCGGGATCACTAGCTGCTCGCTTTCTGATCTAGCTCTGCTGCGCAGCTCGACCTCTCCCTGCTCCCCGTTGCTTGCTCTGTCTTCCGTTGTGGTTAATGTCTCTCACTAGGCTCCACAGGGGAGGAAGACGGGAAGCCAGAAGTGCTGAGCCTGCAGGTCCTTTCAGTTCTTTGGAATAGAGCAAAGACAGTACCTGAGACTGTAAAACAATGCTTTATGGAGTTTTATCTCAGACAAAGCTTTTGACACACCTGTTGTATGCTATAGAATTGCTTGTCAGTGTAGACATACACTCCACGTTATTGAAGACTACCCAAATGTTAGCTGACACAGTGTGCTCCGGGAGAATTGCCAGGGCTCCGGGGAGTGAGAGGGGCTGTCTCCCTTCAAGGATGTGCATGGCCTCCCACCCTTCCTGTGTGGGTGACTTAAGGCATTGCGACCCAGCACCCCTCAGAGCTAGGCTCATCATCCCTCTGTTGCTATTGTAAGTGGTTGTCCTTGCTCTGGGATCCCCTCCCCAGCCCTGGCTGGGGGTTGTGTTCCCTAGCCCATGGCCCCAACCCCTACAACTGTCACCCTGCACTGCCAGCCTTGTTTACCACAAAGCTGTGCTTGGACTCACACGAATGTGGGTTCTGCTCTGAACTCAGCCCAGGATCCCCTTGGATCAGGTCGCCGAGGACCTGTGTGTAGATGACTCCACCAACATGCTCTATGTGGCTTAGAAATTCACCTGGGGAACTGCTCCCTCCAGCACCCCTGTTCTCTGCTGAACTCTGGGTGCCCTTGCCTCTTCTCTCCTCTTTTCCTGTGCAGTCTGTCTCTGAGACTCACCTGTGAAGGTTGCTCCAGCCCAGAGCCCGACATTCTCCTCCTTCCTCTGAGAAGTAGGGTCAGCTCCTGCACCTGGCTCCATACTCAGGGCTGCTAACTTAGGGAAGCATCTGCTCCAAGGTTCCCAGAACAATATCGTGTATTTCTAGCTCCAGACTGCTTCCCTTGGGCATTGCATGAAGACCTTAAACTCTGGGAGGGAAACGGTTTGCCTGTGTCCCTGAACTCTGTGAGAGACCTCAGCTCATCTCCTGAACATCCATACATTCCGCTCCTACACAGCCACCTGTGTCCACGGGCTCAGGACAGACTCGTGCATCCAGGTTCCTACCTGTACCCACATAGTGGTCTCCCACCTCCCAGTTTTTCTGGCCTTGCTCTCTTCTCATTTCCTCTGTCCGAACAGACTCATGTGGGTCTCCTCAGGGACTCCCCAGGAGCCTCCTCCATGTCTGGCCCTAAAACTCTCCAATAACTGCACTAGCTCTTCACTAACCCTTCACTACACCATAACTGTGAGGCATAAAACTATCATCTTTATAAAGTGCCCAGTTTCAGATCCTGTGGAGGAGGAGAAGCAAAAAAACTGCATGCATTTTTCAGTAGATCTCTGCTTTTCCCTCACTGTGCTAAGAATCTGAGTGATTCTGTCATTTCGATGCTTCCCCTTTAATTTTGAAATCCTTGACAGTTGGGATATTAGCTTCCTTTAACCACTGTAACAGATGCCCATACTTGGAAATATGATTGTATCTAAATGTCCACCAAAGGCCTCAAGCACTTGTAGGTGAGTTTTCAAAGGTGGTTGGGTCTAGATTGTGTTGCTTAGGCAATTTAGCAAAGTAAAATAAAAAGTTAGTAAGAGCCAAGAATGCAGCTCAGTGGGAAGGTCCCGGGTTTGCCCCCAGCTCTATTGCCAGGCAAATGAACGAACAAAAGGAGTAGTGCCTCCTAGAATGCTGAGTGGGCACTAAGCTGAGCTCATTGGCTTGGAAATTCCGCAGGAGCAGCATGAGAAGTGGGAGGGTTAACTGCAGTGGTGAGCACAGCAAAGGTTTCAGTGCACACGACCAGCTACCCACAGGACATTTCTCACAGAGGCTGGTTTTGCAAGGTTTAATTTCTGCCCCCTAACAGAGACCAGAGCTAAACACCCACTCACTTTAGTGTTCTATTCTTTTCTCAAATTATTGCCACATTTAAATTCTCCTGGCCTGCTCAATGGAACTTCAAGCCCGTAGTTACTGACAAATTGAGTAGATAAAATCAGAGAGACAATTATTTAGTTGAAATAAAAGAAAGGTTGAAGTTTTCCTTTAGAACAGTTTGACTGTGTTATCAGTTGACCTTAGCTATCATCTTGCAGTTTTACATAGTTTTTTTCAAAATGTGTGGGTGTGATTAACTTTGAGGAAGCCCTCGCATTTGTGACGATTAGGTTGAAACTCCTGTGTGGGTGAACTCACCACTCACGAGTCCACGTCTCATAGGAAAAATAAGTGCACCCAAGGTCAGAACAAATGAACTTCTGAAATACTTTCTCAATGTTTCTTTTCATTGAAATAAGACAATATATTGCATATTCCCATAGCAGCAGGTGTAGCCTAATTAATATTAAGGCTGGTTGTATTTTCACATGTTAACTACATTTTGCTTCACAGAACATGTTCAAAATTTTTCTGCTAATAAAGAAATGCTTGGTGGCTGGCGATGTGCCTCAGAGGGGCAGAGCTTGCCAGCGTTGGTGAGCTCCCATACTCCAGCCACAGCATCGTGGAAGGGAGTCAGGGAGGAAAGAAGGGAGGAAGAAAGAAGAAATGAGAGACATGCTCAGAGAGAGAAAAGAAATCCTTATAGATTTGCCTTTTAACGCTGTTATGCTCTACGGAAGACGGTTTTTTCCCTCCATCTCAGTAGTTAGTGTAGTTGGGAGTTGAAGAACTGATTTCCCAGGGCCCTGCCCTGTGGAGGGAGTAGTCTCGCAAGCAGGACCATGGTTTCTGAGGAGCTCCCAGCCAGCCTCGGAGTGTGTCATGGAGGGGGTGGTTTGTGATAACTGCAGCGACGGGCTGGCGAGAGTATGTAAGCAGATGTTCGTCCTCATTATGGACAACCAAACCTAAGCACCAGCACACAGTATTTAATGTTAAATTTTACCAATAAGAAATTCACAGACATTTCTGAGGCACGGAGTGTGGAAGGCCCTAGTGATAGTCTTCATGTGAGCAAGGTTTCTCTAGAAGGCTCCTTACCGGGCTTGACGTGCCCTGAACTGAATCTCAGGTTCGAGGTGACTCCAAAGCTGTACACAGAAAACCTGGCAGCTTCGTGGCCTGTGGGGGTCCTTGGGGTCACCTTGCTTACATTATTGTCCAGGACTTGTCCCTGGGTCTTGGGGGCTGGTTTATCTTCAGTTTCATAATGCTGTAGCTACACAAACAGGGTTAGAGCATTTAAATGAAATCGACGGAGCTTATATTCTTACTTAGGTAAATTACACATAAACTATTAGAGGCTTTAGTGTTCGTATCAATATTTTAAAATCAGCTTCTTTAGTTATAGGAAAATTTGATTGACTATTTTTAAAAGATTTTTATATTTCATTTTTTCTGGAAATAAGTCCTTTCACCTAAATTTTGTGAACATCAGCTTTGGGTATTATGCACTTCTTTGTCTATGTAATATTTCCTTTCTTTTATTTATTGACATTTAACTTGGTGATCTATGTGAGACAGATGCTTAGACCAAACTATAGCTTTAAGTCACTTTCCTCAAAATAATTATTCAAATATTCACATTTTTCTTAACTAAGGTAGCTGATTCTCACATATATTCATTATAATTCAATTTAAAACCTTCCAATTTCAATGATTTATTTAGAAACTTATTTCATCATTCCCAAATCAGAGACTGTCCTGTTATCTTTTTATTGCAACTTAAGTATGGTGTGTCCATGGAATTTAATGTGCATGCTTTCAGCTCTTGGGTATGTGATGATATGGTCCAGAATATAGTCATTATTTTTTTAAAGTTTTCTATCTTCACTTGAGAAGTGCATGGTTTGTGAATTGTACAATGTAATTATCTCTCAACTATCATTTTATTGATAGCTCCTGTGTCTGTTTTGTTTTGTTTTGTTTGAGGCAAGGTCTTGCTCTAAAGTTCAGGCCTTGAGATCAGCTCAGGCTGTCCACAGACTCACGGGACCCTCCTGCCTCGAGCCCCGAGTGCTGGGATGACAGGCTGCGTCATCATGTCCAGCTGGTAGGCTCTGAATCTTTTCTCATTTGTTTTGCTTATTTCTATGTTCTGGGGCAAAAAGTTTATTAAAATCTCCCAATGTAATTGCGGTTTGCCAGCTCTTCTCAGCTATATAAATTGGTTCTTTTTATATTTTCCAGCCATTGGTTTTGCCATGTCCTGAGACCAGTGTATTTTGTGCTACTTTTGAATGAAAACCCTTGTCATGATACCTAGTCTCTCTCTTTCCCAGTAGCATGTTTTACATCAGACTATTTTCTACCATGATGATACCATGGCACAGTCTGGTAAATTTAGCCTGCTGCGGTCCAGAACTCTTCCTGTCCTCCAGTTCTGATGCACCTCTTTTAAATGCAAGTTTATACCTTGGTTTCCAAAATAAGGAGCTATTTTAACTGACATTCTAGGCCATTTGTATTTACTAGACAGGTGCTTTAACCAACTAAGCCACGGCGCCGCTCGCTAGGCCATTTGTATTTAATAAGTTATTGACATACCTGTTTTATTTTTAAATCTCCTGACTTTATATTTTATCCATTCTGCTTTTACATTCTCTTTCTTCTTTCCTTCTTCTGAATTTATTCAACCTACTTTCTTTTTTTGCCCTCTCTCTTTTTACACTCACACTTCTTTGCTGTTCCTTTAATGATCACCACAGTGAATATTCTTAATTTTTCAAAAACTTGTTTTGCTTTAATTTTAAACTCCTCACCAACAAAATAAGACCTTTGTGTCCTTTGACTTATTTAACTTTCTAATCTTTAATATATAATTTTTAATTCATATTAAAAGTTTGAGTATACATAAGTTCTGTAACACATTTTATGACTATTTTATCTAAAAAATTTTCATATAAATTTTTCACAAATTTGTCTTTTTCTACCTAATATTCCCCATGCTTCTACCACCTGGGATAATTTAGTTTCCATTTTAAGGAACTCTATAGTTCATATTTAATATGTCATCTCCATCCTTAAAGAATAACTTTGCTTAATAAAGAGTTCTAGACAAAACTTTTAAAGAATTTGTATGTTTGGTAAAAATCACCCTGAGGTCCTCTTTTCTGCTTTATTTCTATTGAGGAATGAACCACCAGTGTAACTGTTGTTGTCTTGAATATATATATATATATATATATATATATATATATATATATATATACATTTTTTTTTTTACCTTTAGTTACTTTAATATATTTCATAGCCAGACATGGTGGCACATACCTGTGGGCCAGGACTGGGAGGCTAAGCCCATAGGATCACAAGTTCAACACCAGCCCAAGCAACTTATCAACTAAAAAAGACTGTCTCAAATGTGGGTCAGCACTGGGGAAATAGCTAGGTGTGAAAGCTCCGGATTCTGTCCCCAACTGTGTGAAACAGAACAAAAACATCGCCCCTCGCTTCCTTTTGTGAAAGCAAGTCTCTGCCGTGCCTGGGCCGGGCTGCAGGGCTCCTGGCTCCTTGCTGGCCGCCGTCAGTCTGGGGAGCTTGGCGCCCTGAGCAGCATATCTTCTCTCTTCTTCTCCCCTTCTGGTCCAACATGTTCCTCCTCCTGGTGGAGTCTCACGGTCCCTCATGTCCCCACTCGCCCCCCCATCCCTCCTCTTGCCCCACAAGCTCCACTCCTGACACCTCCTCCTCTGCCGCACACCTCACAGACACCCCCATTCATCTGTGTCTCTTCTGATATAGACTCGCCTCCTGCTTTCTTACGTTCATTACTGGTTTTCAGGTGCAGAAATCCCGCTTGGTTCTCTCTGATAGCTTCCATTTGTTCTTTTTACCAAAGAGTTCCCTCTGGCCCTTACACTGATCACACTTATTCTAAATTCCATGTCAGACAACTCTATTATCTCAACCCCCTGGTCTGTTGCTATTGTCTGTCACCTTTTAGAACATGTTATTTTCTCCTTATCTGCATGGTTGCCCATGACTGAGTGTTGGATATTGATAATAAATAATCCAGAAATAATTTGATCATTGAGGTGAAGTCATCGCTCAGAGAGGACTGCCAACAGCCTCTGGCAGGTGTTTAGGGGTACAAGCCAGTGAAGGCTTCTTACTGTCAGCTCTAGAGGATTTTTGAGCCCAGGCTTCAGGCTGAAATAGCACAGGACTCTCTGAGTACTGTCCCAGCCGGGCACGGGGGATGCACCGGCGACCCCCGCTCACAGAGCAGGTCCCACACTCCACCTCTGCCCTCCCAGAGCCACAAGGAAGCCGCAGGCAAGGCCCAGTTTCCTGTGTCTCCCCAGGAGCGGCGGCTGCTCCCCCAGGGCAGGAATATGGCCTCACTTGTAGGTTTTGTACGTTTTTAGCTCCACAACAACTACTGTGTTTGTCAGCATTTCTAATTTTTCTCAGTGAGAAGAACTGTCTAGATATCTGCTGTGTTGTTAAAAAATGGTGACATTTCTATTGAACTCAGCATATTTACTAATCAATCCTGAGGAACTGCTAATTAATAGAGGTGATCGAAGGACTTAAATTCGCATTTTCCTTTCACAGACAGAGCAGCTTTTTCATATTTTCAACTCTTTCTCAACTCTCCTCTTCACATTCTAATTTGTAAAATAGTTTTGTTATATAAACATTGAGTTTGTTTTTATGGCTTATGCATCTAAATTTATCTTCCCGTTATTCGCCCATAAAATTCTTTGTTTTCACCCTTGATGTTAGTGCGACAAAGAGGGACGATAAGGATGTGTACATTAGGACAGAGAACATCACGGATCCGTGCTGCTGCTCCTATCGTATGGACTTGAAAACTATAATCCTAATTTGATTTGTCACAGGCTCATTTATTTTACTCCTGAATTCTCCTTAGATCACAAAAACATGTAGGTGACACAGGGCTGGGTTTGGGCCGCTCCATCGTATTTGCCAAGACACATCCAGTTCAGTGTGGCTCTCGGTCAGTCCCTGAGAGGGCGCGGCCTTCCGGATCGCGGGACCCAGCAACTCCGAGGCTGAGCGCAGGCGTGCAGGCGCCGGCGTCACGCGCAGCGCGGCGTGGAGGACAGCCCTCGGGCTCTGTCTGTTCTCCAAAGACCAGGAGCCACTTGCCTGGCTCCAGACTGGCAGACACCCTGCAGGAACGCCCCGGGAATGGGCCCAGAAGAGACACGCGCTGCCCTCGCAGGCTCTCCCCGACCGGGAAGCGCGGTCCACACCTCCCGGGCCACACACAGGACATTTCAGCCTGAAAGAAACAACCCACATCCGAGGCCGCTTTTCCTCCAGTCTCGGACTTTGCTTGTTTCTACGCTCTCGTTTTTCTTTCGCAAACCAGGGCAGTTCTGTCAGGGTTGGGGTGGGCAGCATGGGACAAGGGCCCCGCTTTCTCGTACATGGGCTCTGACAGAGACCCTGTGTGCCCAGTCGGCCCCACAGCTCCCCAGAGAGCAGGGAAGGGGCTTTCAAGGCACGGACAATCCCATGGGTATGAGCGCTTTTCCCCGGGTGCGCCCTGAACTTTGTCAGGCCGCCCTACAACTCCTCCCACAGCCCAGCACATCATTAGAGGAATCTGTGAGTGGGCCTTGAATCCAGGACTTCTCTTGCATCTTTTCTTATTAAATTCCAAGAAACGGCAAGCCTTTGGGGCTATCCTTGTTAGCTCCTTCTTCCGGCTATGGCTGGGAGGCCTGCACATGGGGATTCAGCCTGGTGAAGCAGTAACCTCCACAGGGCTCCCAGGGTGTCCCCATCTCATGGTCCAGGCAGCCCTCAGGCTAGGGGGATACAGAGACGGTGTGGCATCTCAGTGTCACTCGGAGTCAGTGCTATGAGAGGACACTGCCGTGTCTCCAGCAGGTGTGCATCTGCCCAGCCTGGACAGTGAAGCCACCGTCTTCCCTCACTGTGAGACATGTCTCTCTCTGAGACTCCTTGACCAGGCTCTGTTTCTTCATTGTGACTGTCACTATTACTCTGTGTGTGCATTTCACTATGATGGTCTGTCTCTCCTTGTCTCTCTCTTTTTTATGTAAATTTGTCTGTAACTTAGGCACAGGCTGATGCTGACGCTCCTTCAGACAGCCTGGCCTTGACTCTGCCTCTGACACCATGGACACTGGCTACTTGGGTCTTGGTTACTTGTCCCTCACTCTGCAGCAGGACTTGGAACCATGTGCACCTACGCATGTGCTATCTCACCTTTGTACTATCTACGTGTGGAACAGAGTGGCTTCCCATGTCCCAAGGAGGCTGGAGATTGACTCCTTGTACCATTCATGGGTGAGAGCCTCAGGGTGCTGTGGGAGGGACACCAGCTCCTGCCAGAAAAGCAGCTCACTGAGGCCTCAGGATGCTTACAATCCTGTCCACGTCTGCTACACAGTCTCTGAGACCCTCAGGGGCAACTTGAGAAACTGATTGGAAGACAGATGGGATTTTAGATCCCTGTGAGAAAAGCTGGCATCAGTGACTGGTGCAGGACAGTCCTGTGGCTCCATGAGCACAAGGCCAAGTACTTCTCAGACACTCCAGGACTCAGGAGGGTCCCTCACACCGGGAGGCTCCTAGGGCTGCAGCATTGCAGACACAGTGACAGTAACAACCAATCACAGTTGGTCTTTTCAGCTAGAGCCGCTCAGCCTGGGTATCATGCACACGCTGCTCAGCACAGTGGCGGTAGGATAGCGTCCTTCTGCAGATCTTCTCTGTGGAGACCCCAGCCTTGTCGACAGAGCCCAAACCTGGATGAACAAACTCAGAGTGGAGAAGAGCTACTTGACAATTATACATGAAACCGTCTGTGATTCTACAATTTGGATTTCGGACTGGAAGGGGAGACAGAGAACTCGTTCTCAGAGAAGGCTGCCTTGTAGAGAAGTCACAGACCCTGAGGCGAGGACACAAGGAAGTGACCTTGAGTTAGGGTTGGGAGAGGAACGAGGTCCAACCACTACGGAAAGCCTGTAGAAATACAGGTTTCATAAAGGCCAAGGTTATAAGGTAAAGGTCTTTACATCCCTCTTCTTGACCAATCTCTTATTCTAAATAAAGAGCTACTAAAATGGAATTTTAGTCAATTTATTTTTCCTGGAGTGGGCACTGATTTTTAATATATCTGCAACACATCAACCAAGAGATTTCATAAGCTGTGTTCGGCATTCTGCCAATCACATCTCAGAAGAATAGAACTGGACCATTTTATGTTTATAATGATCCAGACATTGAAATATACTGAATTATGTGGAAGGCATCTCACTCAAGTGCTAAGTAAACATTACCCTTTGGCTCCGAGAAGGGGAAGAGCTATTGTCCAGATAATACCTCTCGCCTCACATTTAGTCCCTGAGGAAGCTGCGCCAGATGCTGCCCAAGTGCGCAATGGCAGGAGAAAGAGCAACGACCAGGCTGGACCCTGCCCCAGACCCAAGTAACCACCATCCAGGCCCTCGGGCATTTGCTGAATAAGGAAATAAATGATTGCATGTATTTAAGATTCCAAACTTAATGAAAAGCACAACCTTTCACTACGGAGTATGGAGATTTGGGATAAGCACAGAAAACCTTAGACAATTAGAGATACAAGTGGACGGTGGCTTCAGATGGACGTGTTGGACTGACCAAGACACCTGTGTACATGTGTGTAGATGCATGCATGTGGCTCACCTAGAAAGTGTGAATAATGTCTAAACAGCAAGAAGAGAGTGGAGAAAGCTCAAAATTTTCATTCGAGGGCTTAATGATGAGAAAGGTACAGATTATTTCAAAAATCAACCACATTTTCAATCCATAAATAACTGTTGATAAAATATTTTGCAAGTACGGTAGGGTAAAATACAATTATTATAATGTAATCATTGTAAAATTATGTTGTGATTATTTTGCAAAACAATAGTGTGTCTAGTATTTTCTTGTAAGGAAGAAAATCTTTGTGAGATTTATCTTCCAGGGAAAAAAATCACAAGTATAAAAGCCATGATGGGAATTCCTTTATGATGAATTGGACACAGCTTTGGACCTTTCTGTATGACACTGAGGACAGTATCTGAGCAGATTTTTACTGCAAGCCCAAAATATTTACTCACATTCCTCCTGCCCCAAGTCAGCCCTTCATTTACTCACTCCTTCCATCACTCGTACTCATGTTTACTGATCTATGCAGACAAGCACGGAGCTGCAGCCCCAGAGGATAAGCTCACAGGGTCTGTGCCCCGGACTGCTGTCAAACCCTGGAGGGGATGAGGAACATCCACACCCTCCCAGCCTACCTCCCAACACCACAGGATGGCATGTGGGGGAGTGAGACCCACCAAGGCAGATCCAGCCACTGTCATGCCAAGCTACCGAGGACGCACATAGTTTCATTGTGTGAGTCCTGAAAACCACTTGCAAAGCTGGGCTTGCTCACTGGACGCACCCACGTCTGGGCAGTGAGGCAGAGCATCGTGAAATGAGTGCGCTGTGGGGTGGCGGATGGAAAGTTTGGGCTGCTTAATGAGCAATATTTACTTCTATAGTTCTTCCCTCAATGATGTAAAACTTCTGCAAGATGTTGAATTTTTGGAGTAGTAATTGAATTGGATGTTACATTTCCAATATGTTTGATTTATAAAGACAAGTAGCCAACTCAGCAGAGGCCCGAAATAGAATATAATTATCACAACACACATAGCCATGGACCTGAGCCAGTGCGTGGGATAGCTCAGGGCGCCCAGTTTCCATTTGGAAGGTCAGCTTCTTACAGGAATGTGCACCAGCCCACTGGTGGGAAGGGTGTGGGGCGGGCAGCCAAGCAGCCTGCATGTCTCGCAGACTCTGGGGCCTCCACTCTGGCCAATGCCCAGCCTGTCCCTACAAAATCAAATGGTCCCTTCTCTGCTGTCACTGCTCCCCCATGGAGGGGAAAGACCACATGAATCCGCTCCCCTCCCCCAGCTTGGTCAAATGGCTCCCACTCGCCAGGCTGGTGCTGAGCTCCGCTTGTGGTCAGGCAGAAGCCTCATCTGGTCCATCTACTGGAGGCTGGACATCAAAGGCAACTGCCCCCTTTCAAGTCTAGTTTCTGTTAATCATTTATGCTCCTGACATCTCTGCTCCTCAGTGAAGGGCATAAAGATGGGCTTCCCATGTGTTTGCCAGGCTAGGCTCTGCTCCAGTCCCCACAGGTCTTAGCCAGAGTAGGTGACAGGCACGAACTCCCACTATGTCTGCAGACTCTGTCCCATGCTGAGCACCAAGGGCCTGGAAGACAGCTGGAAGGTGAAGGCAAGCAGCTCTCCTCTGAGCTGGGGTGCGGCAGGGGGCTGAGACCAGCTGGGGGAGGGCAGGTGATTCACATGGTCTTTCCCCTCCATGGGAGAGCAGTGACAGCAGAGATAGGGACCATTTGATTTTGGCATCTTCTGATGATGCCCAGGGTACCAGCAGGGAGACCCAGCACCACCAGCCCTGTGTGCACCTTGTCCCTTTAGTATCCACTCTGCCAGCCTCCCAGGTTACCACCATGGTGCCCAAGCCCTGATGCCAATGCCAACTGCCAGGGCCCAGCTGCTTCCTGGGGGACTCCATAGATCCTAGGTTTGGACAGAGTGGCCGTGTGGATGGAGACCCTCACTGGGGGCCTCAGGCCCTGGGGGCCACTGGGCCTTGGGGTTGGTGCATAATCAGAGCTGCGCCTCTGGTTCCACACCATTCAACTCTCTTCCTTTGCAGCAGGAGTGTCTGGGCTGCACCTGCGAGGCCCTGTACTTGAGCTGCCCGGGAAGGGCAGAGGGCACTCCAGGAAACTGAGTCCAGATGGAAACGCTGGGGCCACTTGCCCAGGCACATTGCGAACCCCAAGCCTGACTGTGTCTCTGACAGTGCTAAAACTGTCCCCCAGCACCCACCTAGCCTGGCGCTGTGCTGGAAACACGTAGCGTCACTGCTTCTTCCCGTCCTGAGGTAAAGTGAACTGAGCATCTCTGTCTCTCCTCTTCCCTGTGTGCACGTGTTTGTTTGGCTAATTTTAGATTTTGGTTTCTATTTGTGAGCTGTACCGACGAGCCACCACTGTGGGAAGCTCACTGGACTTGTTTCCCTTTCCTCTTCCTTTTCCCTTTCTGCACTGCAGACAGTTCCTTGGCCCAGTGATATTAGCTTTTAACTGTTTCATGAAGTTACAGAGGAATCTTGTATTCAAGATGCCACTTATCTGGCTAAGCATTCCTTCTTTATCACCTTCCTCGTTGTAAGCCTGTAGTCGTCATCTGCAGAGACCCAGTTCTTCACCTCCGGAGAGAA
The DNA here is from genome assembly GCA_004026965.1 of Petromus typicus. Lineage (NCBI taxonomy): Eukaryota > Metazoa > Chordata > Mammalia > Rodentia > Petromuridae > Petromus > Petromus typicus. Next base: position 32,659 of record PVIR01015442.1, read on the forward strand.
GGACACGAGAGACAAAGAGGTGGTTCAGCAGAGGAACTGCCACGAGGCGACTCAAGTGAGCGGGCACCACTTCCCCATCACCCCAGGGGACTTTCCAAGCCCAAAGTTAAGTGCGTGTGGGCTGCTCCTGTGCTGTCTCCTCCCGAGAGCTGGTTTACCTCCTTGGCAGGAACAGGCTTCTGTGCTGGGCATTGAGTTTGGTGTAGTGCTGCTAGAACATTTGCCTTGAGCTGCATCTCCTGCAGGCACAGCCCAGTCCATGCTTGGCAGCATAGAAGTCACCAGGAGCCACAGTTCTCTGTGGTTTCTCCGCAGAGCACTATGCCATCCTCTGTGCATAGATACTGCTGGGTGCCCGGTGTTCAGATGGCACTCAGTGCCACCCCCATGCTCTGTGAGTGCTCAGACCTTCTCGTATCTCCTGGACAAGCTGCACTTCTGAGGCTCCACAGAGATGCCCCCCACCCCCTGCTGACTCATGCCTCCTGAGATGATTCGTGATGACCCTCCGAGCACAGAAGAAGGAGAGAGGACGCAAAACAAACAGCACTCTGCAGTCCTGGGTAGGGGGTGGCTGCTGCATCGTCAGAGGAGAGGAAGCGGGCTTCGATTTTGTACTGTCTGTCCCACCCACACACGGCCAAGGAAGGAGTCTGCTAGAAAGCCATTTCAAACATGAGAGAGCCTCTCTCACCTCTCTCTCTCTCTCTCAGCTTAGAGTTTATTGTATTTTATTCCTTCCATTTCCAATTGAATATAAGAAATGGAAATGAGATCTTTGTGTAATGTTTCTTCTTATCACTTTTCATGACCAACTCCAGGCACGTCCAACAAGAAGAATGGTTCCTGTAAAAGTACATTTTAGGACTTAAACCTAAAAGACTGTCTATTTCATAGAATGCCAACTAGCAAGTCTTCCTGCCTGTGTAACAGCCACCTTCTAGCTTGTGACTGTCACACCCTTTCCTCCCGTCTGAAAACACCAGGCTCAGTGTCAGTGTCTGGTCCTGCTTTAAAAGATCTCCTCCAGCAGCTCAATACCTCGTAAGTTAAAGAAACTAAACAAATTGAGTGACTATCTGGAATATGCTTGAAGAGGAATGTGAGCCTTTATATATGTGAAAAACTCATGCATACTGGCCCAAAATGCATGCAGGTCTCTGAAACAGTGCCTCTCTTTTGAAGAGCTTTATGATAACATGTGTTATCTATTGCTGTGTTTTGGTTAATGTCAGTATCATTACTGTTTTAAAACTAGGCAACAAACACAAGATAGAGAGATCATAAAAAGAAGCATGAAATACCTAAGATACTATCCATCCTCATTTATTTGAAGTGAACTCTCAAGTTTGAAGAAGTAATGTTTCTATCAATTATAGACTAAAATTAAAGAATCCTGATGTTACTTTTCATCATTTAACACGAGGCTCAGTACTAATGCGGGCAGCCTGCTTGCAGGCTCTGCAGCTGAGTTGACGATGAACCCTCTAGAGAGAGAGGCCTAGGGCCCCTGAGCTGCAGGCCCCATCCCTAAGCCAGCGAGCGGCATAAGGTGGACTTGTCTGCAGCTTGCCTCTCTCTCTGCTTCCTTCTCAAGACTGATGCACTTCCTTCTAAAGATAGATGGAGCAAAATATGTGGCACTTAAAGGAGAAGAGATTTCTTTGGCTCACAGTTTGTAGGGGTCTCAGTCCATGGCCAGCTGGCTCCAAGGCAGGGTGGCTTAGCGCAGGGATGTTACAGAGGAGAAACAGCTCATGGCAGGCAGAAGTCAGCAAAGCAGTGACTTAGAGAAATGCTGCAAGCCACAAACAGCAACAGCAGCCCTCTTTCTGTCCCTTCTCCTCTGCCAGACTGTAGGCCCTAGAGGAAGGTCTCTCACACTGAGGGGGCCTTCCCAGTACCCACACCCAGAACTGCACTAAACCAGTCTGTGGGCTGATGTGGGAACCACACACTGTTGATCCCAGCATTACACTCTAGATCCAGCCACCTCTAGAAAAGCCATGTCAATGACAGAATGAGGCTTTTGAGGGGACATCTAGACACAAGCTACAATAATAAGTGAAGAAAAAATATGCACAATGCATGTTATTATCTGTCGTTTTGGTTATTTGAATATAAGGCAAATATTCCAGCAAAGGAGAATGGTGAAATCACACTTATTTCATTTATAGGATGAAATGTGCTGCTGTCATTTAAACTGAAGTTTTAAAGTAATGTTCATGAATATAGCAAATGTTAACTGTGTAAAAATTGGTGAAGGGAACAGCAGAATGAACACCATAGCATAGTTAAAATCTTATAAAAGAATGTGCATAAGTTAAAATGAGGTAAAGTTAACATCAAATCATTGAAATTGATTATTTCTGGGAATAAGAAAATTTTGTTTTAATTTTTTTATATCTTTGCATGTAAAAATTTAATAATGTACTTGCTGCATTTTTAAATATAATTTTAAAAATTAAAGTCATTTAAAAAACTTTCTCTCAATTCATGTGGCTTTTGTGAAGACAAATTTAAGTACATTTTCATAGTGCTTACAATTTATGCATAGCAAATACAACATGATTAAAACAAAACACATCCCAACTCCAAAAGAGACAGAAGGATAAAAATAAACTATAATCTGGTACAAAATGATAAAATTGTTTCGTGGCTGAGTGTCCCAAAATATAGATTGGTTTTCACCTTGTAGAAATGCAAATTAAGTATAAAATTTGCATAATATAGTCAACTTCTAGCCAGCTCCCAATTTTAAAACTGAGAACATTGGGTGAATAGAGATACAATCATTTTGCTTTGCTGTAACTGTGATAGAATCAGTTTTCAGTCTTCCACGGGGATAAAAGAAGTGGAGATTTTATCTTCTGTTGTTAATGAGATTGCACTGAAATTAACCACACTGAAAAGGTGACTGATTTTGTAGAACAATGGAGAGATGAAAAAGAATAGTGAAAGCCTCTACATAGTGCTGTAAGCTGTTGTTGTTTTTGCTGGTCAATTCCTAAAATATGTGCATTTATTATTTTAGCAAAAATAGGAAAAACAATTAACATGAACATAAAAAAGATTAGATTTCATTGTAATTTGCTGCACTACCATCTGAAAGGAGAAATAATGTTCTCTTTCATCTCAGACACAGGGAAAGGATTTCATAAAAGTAATCGCCATTCATCATTAAACAAACCAGCCTTAGCATGTTAACAGTAGAAGGCTGTTCTTTGTCATGATAAAATGTATCTACTAATAGCCTACATCAAACGTCGTGCTCTGTGGTGGAACATTACAAGAATTCCATTTAAATAAGACCAGGTTTCCAGCCTTACACCTGCTCTCCTGGAAAACAATAAGAAAAATATTTAAAATCAATGAAAAAAAAGCAGAGAGAAGATTGTCATGCCAGTGTTATGTGGTAATTTACACAAAAAGCTAAATAAAAGCAATGCCTGGACTATTAGAAACAAAGCAAATTATGTAAGATCGACAGATACATCAACATTTGTGGATTAATGTTTTGATCACAATTAAGGATCCAGATGTTTAGATCTTTTGCAAAAGGGAAGAGAGGGGAAAAGGATGAAAAGGTCTTACGGACTGGCAGTAACTCCCCACCACGAATGTGATCACACAGCAAACCTGGACTGATAAAGATTAAAAAATAAGTGTAATATAAAAAAATACAGTCCTGATGTCAGACAAAACAGAAACAAAAGTACAGAATACCTCATGAGATTAAAATTAAACTGGGGAAAATGTACAGGTCCATGTATCATGACAGAGTTTCAGTGAAGACAGGAGATTCGAACATCTAAGAGGACTGTCTTCACAGCTGATTCTCCCCCAGTTCTTCTGTAGACCCCAAACAAAATTAGTCAATGCCTTAGCAGTAATATTTTGTCCAAGCATACAAATTAATTCAATGATTTATAAATAACATTAAAGATGTATAAATAGATAAGATGCTTTTGAAGAATCAAAAGTGCTGGAGACTTTTTCAGGATGTATAATGAGACCTATTATAAAAGAATGTGGTTCTACAGCTTCATCTATTTTTCTGCAATGGATGAAACTTCATTCTTTTTATGGCTGAATAATATTCTATTCTGTATACATACCACACTTTCATTTGTTGATGGGATCCTGGGTTGATTTCACATCTCAACTACTCTAAATAGTCCTGTATGGTCATTCAGGATATCTTTGCTTTGCTGGTCTCAGTTCCTCTGAGTTTACACCCAGAAGAGGGCTAGCTGAGCCTGCCGTGAATCTATGTCCAGTTTTATGAGGCAGTTCCATGCTGTTCTCCATATTGGTCGTGAAGAGGAATGAGGCAGTCATCAGGCACAGAGGGACAAGTACCACATGTGGGTGTTAAAAAAAAGGAGAAGGAAGAAGAGAGAGGAGAAAAGGAGGAAAAGGAATAGAAGAAAGAAGAAGAATCATGGGCCTGTTGACCCAGCAGCTGGGACCATCATCGGAACTGTGCACAGGGCTGGTGTCTAGTACTTCCTTGTGCTGTTGACCCCAAGGAAAATGGGTGGCTGGTATGCACTGAAAAGGAAGTCTAACCCTGTGTCTTCCGTGAACCACGTGGTACTTAGTACATTTAACTGTAAATGCAGAAAAAGGAAGGACTGTCAAGGCAAGGAACGGTAGTCTTCTCTCAGGAGGGAACATATAGGTCACTTAAGTGGGCAAAGTGCTAGCTGGGTACTGAGAAACCAAGACTAGGCGAAGAAAGGAAGAAAGGAAGGAAGGGGAGGGGAAAGAAGGAAGGAAGGAGAAAGTAATGAATACTGGCCTCCACCTAGTGACTTGCCACAGAAGCAAGGATTGTATCGACCTGTGTGCACTGCGCACTTCCGCTCTCTCCCATTTTGTAAAGTGGAGCAAGAGGATGAAGAGGAAGAAGGAATGAAGAAGCAGGAAGAGGAAGAAGAAAAGGAAGTGAAAGAAGGAGAGGAAGAGAAAGAAAAGGAGGATGAAAAGGAGGAGGAAGAAGAGAGAAAGGAAGAGGAGGGCAGCATCTGTGTTTGGAACAGTGATTAACAGAGGTTGGCAAGATGTTAGGGAGGGACTGGACAGAGAACTAGTCTAGTGCAATTCCGTGTATGGACTGAGAGGTCATCCTGAATTCTGTGAATATGTCCAGTCAGTGCATGTAAAGCATGCCTCTAAAGAAAGCGTGTGGTTAAATCCTGGACACTGGGGAGTGAAGAATCAGGATAGGGAAGACGATGGCCGGATGTGGCAGGTGAAGGAACTGGTCTCATGAGCCTATTTCAATAAATACAGTCAGCACCTTCGAAGGGCCATTTAGAAAAGCAAAATAAAACAAATTCGATTTTTAACTTATAAAATACACAAAAATTAGCTCCAGTTGGATTAAGAACAAATTGTGGTAGGCGTGGTGACACATGTCTGTCAGCTCCAGAAAGCTGAGGGAACAGCGTCACAAATGCATGCCTCGTG